>JAVHZZ010000002.1:29300893-29455893 GCA_036250195.1 Mixophyes australis | reverse complement strand
TATCTATCTATCTATCTATTTCATATATATTTGTAATCTCGTATCTATCTATCTATCTATCTATCTATCTATCTATCTATCTATCTAATGGTTACATAAAAAAATAATAATCTGAAGTTTGCTATGGTTGGCAGTCATAAAGAGGATGGAATTGAATGTTGGGTTTCTTCACAGTTTGTGTTTTATAATTACACGCTGAAAGTATTACTTTTGTGGTGTGGCAGCGCTATAGTAGAAGGTTAATACAGTTTGGAAATAAGAATGAATTACCGGTAAATCCTTTAACAGCAAAGTGAAAGAGAATGTTTCATACACTATGAGGACACTACGGCACCTCATCCAGTCATATGACAGGACCTTTAAATCATTTTTACTGCCTTCATTACCAGAGTGTTTTACTGTCAACTCCCTTTGCTGCAGGTGTATAGAAATTGCTATGTTGTGATGCAGTCATGATTGATTAATGACCACTCTTACATCATCTTTAAATATTGCATACTGACCAAGAGAAATGCATTAAGAGTTAGCTGTAGGGTAACAACATTCATTTTGATATAATTTACAGGTATAGTTCTTTCCTATTCTCTGGAATGTCGCACACAACTGATGTTCAATGGACTAATATATTTATATCAAGCTTGAATGTGAACGTTGTTAAATTTGCTGTATCACAGTTACTACAATGTGTCAGGTAATAGACGGCACACGCAGTAAAAGTCGGGGTATGTTATATTATCAATGGAACCAGACATGAGTGAATTTGCATCTGGCATGTGTAAGAAAAATCTATGTGCTATAGGTCTAAAAATGCACTATGTTTTCCATTCAGATCCTGTCAGTTGAATGAATCTCTGAACCAGTGGGGCACAATGATGAAGGGACATGTAACACGGACGCATATGTAAGTGTACACATGCCCACGGGTGGCTATGTGGAATCAGTCATAACTTAGAGACAAAAGCTAAGCACCCTGGCTAATCCTAAATTTCTTGGGCACCATTTTTAAAGAACACGACTTATATAACAGTGTGCAGTTGTGCATATGTATATGGATCATGTTACATACACCTAAAGAACATTTCCAGAATACGCACATATCTTACACAAGACACCGCAAAAACCGTAATTCATGCACTCATCATCTCCCGCATTGACTATTGCAATTCCCTCCTTACTGGTCTTCCTAAAGTCAGACTCGAACCCCTACAATCTATTTTGCACGCAGCGGCTAGATTGATTTCCCTTGTAAACCGTTATTCCTCTGCTGAGCCACTCTGTCAGTCTCTACATTGGCTGCCTGTATTTCAACGAATCCAATATAAAATTCTTCTACTAACATACACGGCCATCAAGAAAATTGCACCAACATACATTTCCTCACTTGTCTCAAAATATCTCCCTACTTGACACCTCCACTCTGCACAAGATCTGCGTCTCTCTTCCACTCTCATCACATCCTCCCATTCTCGGTTACAGGACTTTTTCCGGGCTGCACCCACTTTGTGGAATTCCCTCCCTCGCACAGTAAGACTTTCCTCTAGTCTTCAAACCTTCAAGCGTTCTCTGAAAATCCACCTCTTCAGACAAGCTCATGATATTCCTCAACCACAATCTTAATCTCCCTAGGTAACCCTATTACCACCCTCTAGACAGCTAACGCAAGACAACAACCCTCTGACCAACATTGCCACACACACAGCCCAGTCAATACTTTTACCTTTGCATTCTAGCTGATCCATTGTGCAATATGATGTAGCACAGGCCCTTGTGTTTCTAACTCCCATTGTGCTATAGATTGTAAGCTTTCGAGCAGGGTTCTCTTACCTCTCTGTCTGTATGTATTACCCAGTATTGTCTTATTAATGTTTGTTCCCAATTGTAAAGCGCTACAGAATTTGCTGGCGCTATATAAATAAATGTTGATGATGATGATGATGGATTCATGTATACACCAGTGCTTGCCAACATTCAGCAGATTCATGTACCATCTTGTGTCTGCCATCATTGAGGTTTAGATGGTGGCGCTCAATGAGTCATGTATTGCCAAAGAAAAAGAATCACCAATAAACTCTGATGCTTATTACATTTGGGCACCCCCATCATTCATTTAACTTTTAGCATTTTTCTCGCAATATACTTCCTGTTCCATAAATCATTCGGTATAAGTGATCTCAGTGATTACTGAGGACTACTCAGACCATGGACCCTAGTGTAGGAATATGGTAGCTGTGTCCTTGGCTTCGGCATTTAAAACAGTGAAATATAAACCACCTGTTTATTATTTAATACAATTCGGGCAGCGTGGTGGCTTAGTGGTTAGCATTTCTGCCTCACTGCACTGGGGTCATGAGTTCAATTCCGAGCCATGCCCTTATCTGTGTGGAGTTTGTGTGCTCTCCCTGTGTTTGCGTGGGTTTCCTCCGGGTGCTCTGGTTTCCTCCCACACTCCAAAAACAGACTATTATTATTATCTTTGACTTATAAGGCGCCACAAAGGGTCCGCAGCGCCGTACATTACATATACAGAAAACAGAGAACCAAGACACAACACGATACAGAAAGAACAAAATATATACAAACACAGGTGACAGGGTAAAGCAAATCAGATTATATTTGGGACAGTGAAAGGGATGGTAGAAATCAGCGATAAGAAGGCTGAAGCTTAAAAAACAGGGAAAACAGGGCTAGCGAAGCAAGCCAAGAGGTACAGAGGGTGAAGGAACAGTAGAAGGAGCACACAAGAAAAGAGGGCCCTGCTCATGAGAGCTAACTACCTAAAGGGAAGGGGGAGACAAAAAAAGGGTGGTACTAACTGGGGGAGAGACCCGGGACAAGGAAGTTAGGAGAAGGACTGATAGACTTGAATAAAGAAATGAGTCTTAAGGGCACGCTTGAAGCCTTTGAGAGTAGATGCTAACCTGATGGAATGTGGAAGATCGTTCCACAGCAGGGGAGCAGCCCGGGAAAAGTCCTGAACACGAGAGTGAGAGGAGGTTATCAGTGAAGTAGTGAGGCGGCGGTCACAGGCGGAGCGGAGGGGGCGGGTAGGAGTGTAGGAAGAGATGAGATTGGAGATGTAGGGAGGGGAAGATTGACTAAGAGCTTTAAAGGTGAGGGTGAGGAGTTTAAATTTAATTCTGTATGGCATGAGGAGCCATTGTAGTGACTGTTGGAGGGAGACAGCAGAGATAGAGCGGCGGGAGAGAAAAATGAGGCGGGCAGCAGAATTGAGGATAGACTTAAGAGGGTCAAGGCGAGAATCAGGTAGGCCAGAGAGAAGGAGGTTACAAAGATTTACAAAGAAAAAAACATGTGCTTATGGGGCACTCGAGGAATAGTAGAGTGATATAAAATATACTTGAAAGTTTATTGGTATACATTACAAATAATGACACATAATATAATCATGTTTCAGAGTAGCGAAATATTAAAAAATGTAAATGAAATGAACAACCAAAATGGACAATAACTGATAAAACCAACAGAAATACTGCCAGAACGTGCCGTCCCTCCTATAATCAAACATATGTTTCTCTATAGGTGCTTGGTTTATACTAAATACAATTTTATCATATGTTTATTGTATACAGAAAGGGTTAATACCCTAAGTTAATAATACTAAATCAATTAGTCAATAAAATTGGTAAATCGTGGGGACTATGATAGCTAGAGGAAGCTGAGGTATTATACGGATTGACAAAAATATTGCTAACAATATAGCTAAAGATGAGGAGCTCCCTAAGTAGCTAACTGCTATATCAAAGCAGCAGAGCAGAATGTTATGAGTATCAGCCATAATAAGTGGATACAACTGTTGTGAATAAATGAGTCTGCCGTATTCCCTCACTTATAGAGGTGCTATATAGCTTCAGTGGGTCTCTTGTATATAGTATTTTCCTCTATCTCTAAATAGAATGCAAATTCGGAGCCACAATTACCCTAAGTGCAAACTGTTAGAGAAAACTTTCCTTTAATCTGTTTAGTCCCTTAAGCAGCTATAGTTTAGAAAATACTTATAGTAGGTAGAGAGACGGCGCATGTCAAGGCGACGCGCGTTTCACTAGACTAAGCTTTTTCAAGGCAAAACTGGTGAAACGCGCGTCGGCTACCTCAGCTTCCTCTAGCTGTCTTAGTCCCCACGCTTTACCAATTTTATTGACTAATTGATTTAGTATTATTAACTTAGGGTATTAACCCTTTCTGTATACAATAAACATATGATAAAATTGTATTTAGTATAAACTAAGCACCTATAGAGAAACATATGTGTAATCATAGGAGGGATGGCGCGTTCTGGCAGTATTTCTGCTGTTTTTATCAGTTATTGTCAATTTTGGTTGTTCATTTCATTTACATTTTTTAATATTTCACTACTCTAAAACATGATTATATTATGTGTCATTATTTTTAATGTATACCAATAAACTTTCAAGTACATTTTATATCACTCTACTATTCCTCGAGTGCCCCATAAGCACATGTCTGTTCTTTGTAAATCTTTATATCTAGTACTTTGTGTGGGTGCACCATTTCTAGGTTAATGGATCTATAATTTAAATACTATAAATGCGTTCAATTTATCCCATTTCCTAGAAAATGTAGGATTTTCCTGGTGCGATATATTTGTTTTCTCAGAAGGAGGTTACAGTTGTCAAGGCAAGAGATAACAAGCGAGTGAACAAGGGTTTTCGTAGCTTCCTTGGGGAGAAATGGACATATCTTAGATATATTCCGAAGGTGGAAGTAGCAGGATTTTGAGAGGGACAGAATGTAAGGCTTGAATGAGAGGGAGGAATCAAGGATGACCCCAAGGCATCGGACTTGGGGGACATAAACGAAGGTAGTGTTATTAACAGAAATAGAGAGGGGGGAGGTGGGAGAGTCCTGGAAGGGGGGAAGACTATAAGCTCGATCTTGGAAGTATTGAGTTTAAGGAAGCGTTGGGACACTACTAACTAGTAAGTTAATTGGCTGCTATTAAATTGACCCTAGTGTTTGTGTGTTAGGGAGTGTAGACTGTAAGCTCCATCAGTGTAGCGACATATGTGAGGGAGTTCTCTGTACAGCGATGCGGAATTAGTGACGGTATATAAATGGCTGATGATGCAATACACCACTACAAATGCTAAATAAATGGTATATGTTCAGTTACATACAGGTCTGAGACATATGCTAAAAGCTGAAGTGTAAAATATAATTTAACTTACACGCTTTGAGTTTTCTTCCACAGCAACAGCAGAAGTCTGACAAGGAGTCTGCAATCCAATCAGGATAGGTTACAGAACATCAACTGGGAACTCCTTTTAAAGGCAAAGGGCAGTGTTGCCTGTCTGTCAAACCAAGCCTGTGGGAAGAGTCTCATGTATAAAAACCTGAACTGAGCATGTGTGATTTGCAAACGATGCCAGTTAGTGGCCGGTTGGTATTTAGGGAGCTGCCGTATAGCCAGACGTAAGTTGCATGGTGTTTGATGTTTTATTGTGATATAACAATAAACCACTATTTTGATTTGCAACAAGAAGTTGTCCGTGTTGCTGATATCTGCAGGGTGCTCTTGGAGCAAGTGGTGTCATAAGCTATAGCCAGAAAACCAATCCAACAACCCTTTACCTCTTCCGTGGGACTCTTATTTCCTCTGTTTTCTCACATTTGGGCCCTCTGGCTATGGGTGTTATGCTCCCCGGGGCCTGGATGAAATTGACAGGGCTTTCTAGCAAGCCGCTGACACTGGCTGCATTGAGTCATACCGATATACCGGCCCACTTCCACCACTGATTACCACGCAAGCCCACCCAGGCTAGGACCATTTTCATCAGATGCCCATTACCTTACAAGTATGTTTTTGGACTGTAAGCAGACAACAACACACACGGGAGAACATACAAGCCCCACACAAATAGTGCCCTGGTCAGAATAGAAGCTAAGGCCCAATACTGTCAGGCACAAATGTTATTTCCCATATGGGTATTAAGATGCATATGGTATGTTCCAAGTATAACAAAAGGGGTACCTGGCAGGCTTAATCTGTATTAAACGATGTCCCCTTTTGTCACAACATAAATGAGAATATTATAACCTTTTTTAAACATAAAGCATAAACTCCAGCGTTACCAATTTTTTTTTTTATTGAAAGCCCGGGAACAGAGCTTTCATGCCCTAGTGCTCAAAAAAAGAAGTGAAAACTTAAAAACGTGCACAAGGGTGCGGTACATGGTCCTCCTTTAAAAAGGACCCCCTTCGTCACAAGGCTAGGGGGGCCCCTTTAGCTCCTGGGATCCACTTTGGCTTCATCCAGGGTTCGACAACTGGCCCACAATGGGGTTCAGGGGGGACCAGAACCTAAAGACCACACAGCCTCCCCTAGATCTTCAAGGAGTAGAGCCCAAAAACATGTGAAAGTGACGAACAAAAACTGTAATAAATAGAAAAATAAAAAAGTGCCAAGTGGTTACGGCCCCAACCTCATGGCTGGGCTATTATAAAATATTTCCTGCCCAGCCATAAGGCCGGGGCAAAAGGAAGGTGTATACCTAAAATGAAAGTGGTATAATGTGCTAAGTGCCAACAAAAGCACGTGTTTAAGGTGAACACCCCCTGGATCGCCACTCCGGGGGCACATTAGTCCCGGGCTTTCAACGCAACATACACGGCCTCTGGCTAGAGGACCAAGTACAGCTCGATCACAACTGCACTTGAAATAGCCAAAAGGCCTAGAAGTGCAGCGCTACCCTTACAATAGCAGATGGCAATCAGGACAACAGTATTACAGGTATGTACAGCTGCACCCCCAAAGTGGAGTAGCCAAATCGCTTCCAGCTACACTGTGCTGCTGTTAGCATTGTGGTAATCTGATTGGCTAAAAAACAGCATAGATAGATATATCTGAACAATATAATCATCATCATCATCATCAACATTTATTTATATAGCGCCAGCAAATTCCGTAGCGCTTTACAATTGGGAACAAACACTGATAAGACAATACTGGGTAATACATACAGACAGAGAGGTAAGAGAACCCTGCTCTCAAGCTTACAATCTATAGGACAATGGGAGTTAGAAACACAAGGGCATGTGCTACATCATATTGCACAATGGATCAGCTAGAACGCAAAGGTAACAGTATTGAGTGGGCTGTGTGTGTTGCAATGTTGGTCAGAAGGTTGTTGTCTTGTGTTAGCTGTGTAGAGGATGGTAATAGGGTAATCTAGGGAGATTAAGATTATGGTTGAGGAATATTATAACCTTGTCTGAAGAGGTGGGTTTTCAGTGAACGCTTGAAGGTTTGAAGACTAGAGGAAAGTCTTATTGTGCGTGGGAGGGAATTCCACAAATTGGGTGCAGCCCGGAAAAAATCCTGTAACCGAGAATGGAAGGATGTGATGAGAGTGGAAGAGAGACGTAGATCTTGTGCAGAACGGAGGTGTCGAGTAGGGAGATATTTTGAGATAAGTGAGGAGATGTATGTCTGTGTAATTTTGTTGATGGCCTTGTATGTTAGAAGAAGAATTTTATATAATAAGTTCCAACCCTCCCTATCACAACTGATAACATCCTAAATTACCCCCGGGTCTGCTGAACACTACCCAAGACCTCTAATTTTCCATGAATTTGCATCGCATCACATGAATCCTCAATTATGTCCCCATACAATTACATAGCCTGATGTGGCATTATGCATTCGTGTTTGCAGCTAGTTGGCCCCCTGTCCATCACGGGCCCCTGTGCAGCTGGTTAGCACATGCATATATTTGTAGGTATTGACAAACGCCTCAATCTTTTAATACTGCCTGAAAAATTAACATTTATGTCCCAACATCTTGCAACATCTCATCTGCTAGCATTATACATATAAATGAAATCAATGCCATGCCCTGAAACGCGTTGACACATATCTGCAAATATAAAAACTAATGGACATCGCCTACTAAGTGCTGAAGTATTGACATAGATTTTTACGGCCATTACCCAAACACCCAGTAGGAAAAATTTAAGCCTATATTGTTAAAGGTTTGAAAGTGCCTAAATTGTGCTGGACGGATTGACAGAAGGTTGAATTGTACTTCACATGATGTATCGGAGGCATTGTTGGATAATGGAATCTTAGTCAATAGCTAAAAAAAGCAGAGAAACATATTTCCCTGGTTAGATTATAGATTCCTATCAATTCTATTGTCCTATCCATCAGTCACATTTGTTTTATTGTGCTTTACAGATTTGCTCTTGGTCTCTCGGCTCAATTTAAACTCATTTTGTGATTGCTACTTTTCTGCAATCAGAAAACGGACTTAATCCCGAGCAATTATCTTGAGATTAAGGACGCCTTTCCATAATTACTCACAGTTATAAACTTAATTGTCAGCCAAAGGTTATCTTTAAACATAATTGTGGATTATACTTTATTTCTATAAATAAAGCACCATTTACATAGCGAAGTTTAGTGTCCGAGAGTGCTCTTTCGACATCACAAAAATCTATTACAGGACACTGGGCCTGTTTCCTAAAATAGGCCCAAAAACTTGCAAAATATGAGATATAACTCTACAGATATTTAAATATATTGACATGGGTGGAGAACAAAATGACCAAGTACTTTATTTTACATTTTAATGAAATGAGAAATTCTTTGTTCCAAATAGGGAAAAATGCTCAAATGTATTTTTGTAAAAGTTAATTTTGTTGCAGATTAATGATTCATTGAGCTGTGAATATCTCAGGGTTTTACAAAGAGCAGAGCATTGCTACACCGCAATATATTCTACTCCATAGGTAGAAGTGATCTATTAGGTGACTATTGCTTATCACAAATGAACGAGTCAATTGACTGAATATTATTGCACAGACTCTTCCAATATCCCCTTGATAAATGTTATTATTAGTGCATGAGCATCTCAAACCATGAGCTTTCGACACAGGAATAAAATCTATAACCGTGTCCGCGGCCGTCTCTCTCCTCTGAATATATAAGATAAATTAAATTAGGCAGTGTGTAAAAGCAGAGATGTACTTATAATGAGGCAGACCAAGGCAGCTGTCTAGGGAATTCATAATAAATGCAAATTATTATGCTGTTAAAGTATAGATTAGTGCTTACTTCTTTGCTAGCTCTAGCATGGTGTAACAATATTTTTCTTTTAATAGTGTATACCACATGAATACTAGTGTGTCTGATAGTGTTTATGTGCCTGGTGTCAAGGGGCCACGTCGGCTCTTGCCTCAGGGAGGTGAACGGTTTGGCAAGTTGAAATAGATTTGTTTCTCTATAGGCTCCAAATGAATTAATCTACACACAGAGCCGTAGCTCAGCAGGTGCATGCGGTGCCGTCGCCCAGGGCACAAGCCCAAGGGGGGGTGCAGCAGCCGCCCCCTATCTGCCTCTGTGACTACAAGTGACCGATCTCAGATTCAGACTGCCGGCTGCCCGGTGTATCCAAGATGGTGCCTGGCACCCGGCTCCTCCTACGATCTAACTCTGCCCTCTGTCCCTGCAGCTTCTGATGTCATGACGCTGCTAGGGAGCAAAGCAGCAGAGAAGAGCTGGGTGCGCTCAGCGAGGGCTGGACAGTTAGAAACAGAAGTAAGAAGATAGAAGGTAGGGGGGATGTGTGCTACTATGATGGGGGGGTGTATGTTATATGCTGCCATGTGTGAGGGGAGGAGGGGGTGGTGTATGCTGCATGCTGCTATGATGGAGGAGGGGGGAGGGTTGGGTGTGTGTTGCATACTGCTGGGTGTGAGGGGGGAATATGCTGTTATGTGAAAGGGGAGGAGGGTGGGGTTGGTGTATGTTATATGCTGATATTAGGTGTGGTGGGAGGAGGAGGGTATTAATAAAATGTGTGATATGAGGGTAGGGAGGGGGGTGTCTTAGTACGTGGGCGGGAGGTAGGCTATTAATTTAATGGTGGAGTTTAGGTGGGGGCTAATTATTTAATGGGTGTTCTTTTATTTGTGGTGTGATGGTGGGGCAATTTAATTTATTGAAGGGACTTTTTAACTTAATCGTGGGATCTATTAATTTAAGGTGGGGTGAGTTGACGGGACCTTTAATGGTGTGCATTAAAGGTGATGGGACCTTTAATGCCTGCAAAGACTGTACAGTAAATAGAAATGCCCAAAGCAGCTTTTGTGTTTAGGTGTATATTATTCCCATACACTAATAGTGAAATTGGGAAAAAAAGCAGCCTGCAAAGACTGTACGATAAATAGAAATGCCCAAAGCAGCTTTTGTGTTTGGGTGTATATTATTCCTATACACTAATAGTGAAATAGAAAAAAAAGCAGCCTGCAAAGAATGTACGATAAATAGAAATGCCCCAAGCCCCTTTTCTGTTTGGGGGTAGATTACACCCTACACTTATAGTGAAAGTTTCAAAAAGATGTTGTCGTCATCATCTTCAACATCATCCTCACCTTCATCAGTGTGTACATCATCATCACAGACTATTAATTTATCTCCGCTGGAATCCGCCATTAGAGAAGTGTCAGTACTTGGATGTATTTTCCTTGTGGAAGATGTAGTTCATTTTGATGAACATCATCTTTTCCACATTTTTAGGAAGTAACCTCCTATGTCAATCACTGACAAGGTTCCCAGCTGGGTTGAATACTCATTCTGAGTACACACTGGAGGGTGGGCAACTTTGGTATTGCAAAGTAAGTTTGTACATCAATTTCCAAATGGCTTTTTTTTCCTCCCAGTATGGAAAGGGACTGTCATACATTTCAATCTCAATTAACTCTTGAAAATAATCCTCCACAATCCTTTGCATGTTAATAGTAGGATTGGATGGAGTTATGGCAGAGGTCACTCTTTTTTGGGTAAAATCTTTCAAACCAGCCCAGATGTCAAACTGTTGTGGTCCGCCCCCTGCATCTTCCCTGCTTGTCTTTGGAAAGTACAATTTTTTCCAGCAGCAGCTGCCTGAGAAACTAAAGGAGGAGACATCGTCAAACCAAGGCCCATTTCAGCAGACAACTTGCTGACCAATAGCTCCTTGCAACTGTTCAGATCTCGGTCATTTGGAAGCATAGAATCGATGTAGGTCTTAAACCTCGGATCAAGCACAGTTGCCAAAACATAGTGATTCGACTTCAAGATTTTAATAACTCTTGGATCATTGCAAAGCTAATTAGGTACTTGATCTACAAGGCCAATATACTTTGCGGAATTGCTTTCTTTCATCTCCTCCTTCAGTTTCTCAAGCTGCTTTTCCAAAAGTTGAATTAAGGGAATGACTTGGCTCAAGCATGCAGAGTCTGAACTCACTTCACATGTCACAACTTCAAATGGTTTCAGCACCTTGCACAGCACAGAAAGGATTCCCCATTGTGCAAGACATAAATACAATCCCCCCTCCTTTCTCAGTGTCATGGCTTGTGCAATACACTTGGATGGCTTTGTGCTGTTCCTCCATCCTCTGAAGCATGTACAGGGTGGAATTCCACCTTGTTAACACCTCTTGCTTAAGCTGGTGGCAGGGCAAATTAAATTGTTCTTGGAGCTGCTGCAATCTCCTACATGCTAAATGCCGGAAATGTCCCGAATTTTTACGGGCCACCGAAAGCATCTCCTGCACCTTGCGGCTATTTCTCAGGAAGCTCTGCACCACCAAGTTTATTGTGTGAGACAAACAGGGAATGTGATGGAATTCACCCAGCTGTAATGCTCGCACAATATTGTTGGCGTTATCAGAAATAACATATCCTGGGGAGAGTCCAAGTGGTATAAGCCATGAATCAATGACATCCCTTAATTTTCGTAACAAATTATGAGCTGTATGCTTGTTAGTGAAGCCGGTGATACAAAGAGTGCCCTGCCTGTGATAAAGGTTACGTAGTGGTGTACATGCTGCTGCTGTTCCTGCTGGTGAAGGTGAATGACCAACCCAGTGGGCTGTCACAGTCATATAGTCTTTGGTTTGGCCACATCCATTTGTCCACATATCTGTGGTTAAGTGTACAGTGGGTAGAATGGCATTTTTTAGCCCAATTAGTACATTTTGGTACAGTTGCGGAACAGCTTTTCATGAAAAATTGTGTTGCGATGGAATTTTGTAACGGGGACACAAAACATCAATTAACTGTGAAAAACCTGCTGCATTTATAGTGGATATTGAACGCAGATCTAACACTAGCATAGTAGCCATGGCCTCTGTGATCCGCATTGCGACTGGGTGACTGCTGTGATATTTGATTCTTCTAGCAAAAAATTAATTCACAGTTAATTGTTGTAAAGTACTAGTGCTCTTCTTCATCGGCTTCTTATGGGAGGAAGATTCACCTCCAGCAGCATCAACAGCAGCAGCAGTGGGACTAATGCTCAAACATTCTTCAGAGGAATCAATTATAGTGCAGGAGTCATCAACGTTTTGCAAAAGAGCCATAGCGTGTTTTGGTTTTGGTTTTGTTTGGTTTTGTTTCGCTATTTTGTTGGAAAATCAATGATTTTGGGCCTAAAATAACCCAATTTAGTGCTCCAACTGTTTTAGAGATAAGTAATCTAATTGTAGAGGTAATAAATCATTCAAAAAACAGTTTAATTCTACAATAATTCCACACATAAGAAGTGGATTTTTTTTGTTTTATGCCCAGGCATGACAATGGCCTTTTTCTTGTCACGTGCCAGAACTGCAGCCACTTGTGCAGGACTTACACAAACAACCTCATCCTTATCAACATCCTCATTAGCGCCCTCGTCGCCTACACAAATCTCCCCCTCATCCTCTTCTAATTCCAAAGTGGCATCCTCAATTTGGGTATCTCGGGCTATTAAGGCACACATCAGCAGAACTGCTAAAAGGGCACTTCTTTATGGGTACACAAACAGAATGCTCACGATTAGACATCCCACTGTTGGATGGACTCTCCACAGGGCTTGTTGTCATTTGTGAATCAGAGCAAACATTCTCCTCTAATGCCTTACTGTTATCTTGCAGCTCGGCTTTGACGCGTAACAGTAGTTGTGCACCAATTGTAGGCTGGGTAACTTTTTGGATCTGCCACTAATAGCCAAAGGTGAAGGCCTCATTCTCTCTTTGCCACTGCGTGTGTAGAATGGCATGTTTGCAATTTTTTTTTTATCAGCACTTAACTTTTGCTCAGTAACACTTCTTTTTCGCTTCAACACAGTAAACATTTTTTGGGTTTTTGTTTTTTGCACTGATTTGGAAACACTCTGTTGTTTGACATCGCCTTGGCCAGATGACGTACTGGGAACACTAACATCAGGACTGGTGACAGAACCTGGTTGCTCATTCTGATCATATGTGGACTGCTTTCAATCCATTCTGAGCGCAAAGCACTTGTAGTGGTAAAAATTATTTGGTAAGATGCTGCTGACAGATATGACTTTTGACGGCCAGAAATATTTATGCACAATTGGGGGGGAAACCCCAAAAGCACTGGGGAGTGCTAAAAATTAGTTGGTAGATACTGCTGACAGATATGACTTTTCACAGCCAGAAATATTTATGCACAATTATGGGGGACACCCCAAAAGCACTGAGGAGTGCTAAAAATTATTTGGTAGATACTGCTGACAGATATGACTTTTGACAACCAGAAATATTTATGCACAATTAGGGGGGACACCCCAAAAGCACTGGGGAGTGCTAAAAATTAGTTAGTAGATACTGCTGACAGATATGACTTTTGACAGTCAGAAATATTCATGCACAATTATGGGGGACACCCCAAAAGCACTGAGGAGTGCTAAAAATTAGTTGGTAGATACTGCTGACAGATATGACTTTTGACAGCCAGAAATATTTATGCACAATTAGGGAGGACACCCCAAAAGCACTGGGGAGTGCTAAAAATTATTTGGTAGATACTGCTGACAGATATGACTTTTGACAGCCAGAAATATTTATGCACAATTATGGGGGACACCCCAAAAGCACTGAGGAGTGCTAAAAATTATTTGGTAGATACTGCTGACAGATATGACTTTTGACAGCCAGAAATATTTATGCACAATTATGGGGGACACCCCAAAAGCACTGGGGAGTGCCAAATATTAAAAAAATAAAAATAAACCTCTATTCTCCTCTCTTCTTTAGCTATTTTTGTTAGAGCAATTGCAAGAAGAATATTGGATTCTCTGTCCCTGCTCTAATCAGCATGTGACTACACCCTGCTCTCTCCCTCTGTCAAATGGCGATGGATTGCTGTGGAGGCTTGTATCTATAATCTTGAAGTATCGCGAGAACCGAGCCCCGAGATCCGACGACGTCACAATAACATTCGGCCTCGATTTGGATTCGGAGCGGGCGGGAGAGTACCGAGCTACTCAGCTCGGTACTCGGATAGGCAAAGTTCGGGTGGGTTCGGTTCTCGGGGAACCGGACCCGGCCATTTCTAACAATCAGAGTGGTCACGATTACACATACCACTCGTGGATGGACTCTCCTCAGGGATTGGTGTCATTTCTGATTCTAAGCATACATTTTCCTCTAATGTCTTACTGTTTTCTTGCAGCTCGGCTTTCACACGTAACAGTAGTTGTGCACCACTTTTGGACTCCGAATTACTTGGTCTTGCTTGGTCCCAAGTGACCTTACAAGAAGAAGCCTCAGTAACATTTTTAGATCTCGCACTAATAGAAATAGGTGAAGGCCTCATTCTTTCTTTGCAACTGCGTGTGTATAATGACATGTTGGCAATTTTTTTTTTATCGGCAGTTAACTGTTTCTCTATTACACCTCTTTTTCTCATAAACACGATAAAAGGTTTTTTTGGGTGTTTTTTTCCCAGACTTAAAAAGACTTTGTACTTTTACATAGGCTTTACCAGATGACGTACAGGGAAGACTACCATCAGGACTGGTGGCAGCAGCTGCTTGCTGCTCCTGCTCATATGTGTACTGCTGTGAATCCATTTTAATGAGACCCCGAACACTCGTAGTGCAAATTCAGAAATATATATAGTGCTGGTATATTAGAATTTCAGCAGTCAGAAAATTGCTTTTTTAGAAGGAGGGAATATCTGATACCCCAAACACTTGTAGTGCAAATTCAGAAATATATAGTGCTGGTATATTGTAAATTTCAGCACCAGAAAATAGCTTTTTTAGAAGAGGGGAATATGTGACACCCCAAAAACTTATAGTGCAAATTCAGAAATATATAGTGCTGGTATATTAGAATTTCAGCAGGCAGAAAATAGTTTCTTTAGAAGGAGGGAATATGACACTTTGTAGTGTAAATTAGGAAAGATGCCATGTCTATACTCCTCTCTTCCTGCTCTATTCCTGCGACCTAACCCTTCTTTCTCCCTCTCTCAAATGTCACTGGATCGCTGTGGAGGCGGGAATTTATTCATTCTAAAAATCACGAGATCCGAGATCCGACGATGTCACGATGATGTTTTGCCTCATTTTGGAATCCGAATAGGCGGGAGAGTAGGCGGGAATAAGCGGGAGAGTACCGACCAGACTCTCGGTACTTGGATCCCTGAAGTTCGGGCGGGTTCGGTTTCAAGGAAACCGAGCCCGCCTGTCTATAATAACATCCCAATAATTGTATTTCATGGAAAAAATAAAAATGTAAACAAAAAACAAGGTTTTTTTATATTTTTTAATTATTTATCATTAATGTCTATATTATTAACATGTAACACTAATTGAATAGCTTTGTTTTGGGGTTTTTCTGTGTGTTCTTTTGTGAGTTTATATTCCACATAGATATTGGACGTATCCTGCAGAGTCTCATGTAGTGGAGCAGAGCGCACCTAGACCCGTATTCATCACCACACGTATCTACAGATCCGCTCCTTGTAGAATTTGGACATAAGCGCACCCGATTTACATACGTTGTTTAAAAAACACACATTACGTTCAGTATTCTTCCCTTAATGAATCCAGCTCACTATGTGTACATTTTAAGATTATTGTTACCAACCCTTTATAACATTGCCCTCTATCACAAGGGATTGACCATTTTTTTGGACAACTCCTGCTCTTAATGTCTCAATCCCCATATAACTAATCTGTTACATGAGGCTTTCTCCTCCGTCACCCTCGCTGCGACCTGACACATTGCTAATGTGAATGCAGCCACTGCATCTCAGTGTCAAATGTGCGGAGATCCGCTTTATGAGGCATCCTGGCAGGTGTGCAAGCTGAACCTGTCAGTCCAAATATACAGCATTTGGCAGAGCACAGGAGACAACAGGGTAAGATGCCCGTCACTCATCCGCAAGAGCAGCACCGTGGCTACGTGGTTAGCACCTCTGCCTCACAGCACTGGGGTCATGAGTTCAATTTCCAATCATGGCCTTATCTGTGTGGAGTTTGTATGTATGTTCTCTCCGCGTTTGTGTGGGTTTCCTCCAGGTGCTCTGGTTTCCTCCAACACTCCAAAAACATACTAGTAGGTTAATTGGCTGCTAACAAATTGACCTTAGTCTGTGTGTGTGTGTGTGTGTGTGTGTGTGTGTGTGTTAGGGAATTTGGACTGTAAGCCCAATGGGGCAGGAATCAATGTGAGTGAGTTCTCTGTACAGCGCTGTGGAATTAGTTGTGCTATATAAATAAATGATGATGAAGAGCTGTGAGGAGGAATTCAATATGGGTGGGAGCATAGCACAGACTAACAGCTCGATTTTGGGGTTGAGACTGCAATTATATGCTCAATCCTATAGGAATGAGGGTACAGAGTAACCCTTTTCTTTTTTAGTTAAATGCATAGTGCACAGGGCATTATGTAATAAAGAAGTAAAAAGCCAACATAGAGCTTTGTGATAAATTCTCATTAAATTAAAGTAGATGCTTAAAATGGCTAATACCAACAGACAAAACAGTCCATTATGATCTAGTTGCCTTCATGACTGTTTTATCTGTACAGTAATTGAAACAGAGCAGCCAACTTCTAATATGGACGATTTATAACCAAAAGGGACTCAAAGTATTAGTTTCTCCACATATAAAGATTGATCTTCCTCTGTCTGAAAGGCATTTCAAAGAGAGGAGCTCCTGTAAAATACATCGTTACTTGTGATATAAGAATTCAACTTTGTTGGCTAAAGGTGAGAATTGTAGTTACTGTAATATAACTATACTTACAGACAAAACGCTCAGGGTTCCTGTCTTTAAATGACTGATTTTAAGTTAGAGTTGCAATTTTATTATAATGTATATGAATAATGGAGTTGAAATACTGTGTTCAACCTCACCTACAATTCTCACTGCAGAAGTTTATTCTTTTCTATCATCAAAAGCACCAAAAATACATCCGGTAGGAATGCATTCTCCAAGGACATAGCTGACAGCTGTAAAATAAGTTCAATTAAAAAGAAGAGGGTGCTCAGTGGCTTGTAGAACGACTTGATTTATTCGTTTGTCCATATCCAATAAAACAACAAAGAGTATGGAAGGATTTTGCCTACAGCTGTTTCATATACAATACATACATGTCAGAACGAGGTAGGACTAACGAAACTCCATTAAAATTATATACGTCATGGTATAAATCAATGTTCGCAAGCTTACGTCACTAACCGTGTCTCAAACTATAATAACCACACAAAAAAATAGCAATTACAAACCTATACCAGAGTTCAAATATATCAAAGTACTAAAAAATGCATCAAATCATTCCAGAAATACTGGAAATTCGTTCTTATTAAACTCGATGGACTGAGGTTATTAACCCATGTTATTAAATGAGCCATATAGGGATTACATTTCTATCTACACTATGGGAAAGAGGTATGTAAGGAGGCAAGAAGTCATGACTACAATAAGGGGAACACAGTGAGTCACCAGGCCCCCAGGCAAAGGGGCTGTCAGGCGCTGTCCCCGCACTGTCCATAGGTGCCGGGGACGAATGCCTGTCCTCCATTATGGGCTGTGCCCCGTTGCCTGACTATGGGAAGCACTTTCGAAATTGGGCCCTAAGCTGCGCGCGCCTGCGCAGTGAAGTCGTCTCCCGTTGCCAGGCAACGGAGCGCTCTCCTCTTCATTCATCAGGTACATCTGACAGACGAAATTTCCTGCCTCCAATCAGGGGCTGCCCTCCGCTTTTTTAGGCTCTTCCTAATTCCATTCTGGGGCCAGAGTATTGGTTCACCAGCTTCAGCGTTCTTGTCTCCTGTTCCCGCTATTGTTGTTTTGGTCCTGACTCCTGGCTTGTTCCTGACTATTCTCTTGTCCTGCGTTTTGGTACTGCTCACTTGTCTGGACTCTGACCTCTGGCTTGTCTCTGACCATTCTTCTGGATCCTCCCTGTGTACCACGCCATCATTTGGTATCTGACCTGGACCGCACAACCATTCCCGTACTATCCACTGCACTGGTGACTAACTTGGAGAACCGCGTCCTGCGCTCTTTACTCAGCCAAGTCCATACCTCCTTGCGGGGGTCCCTGGTGAATACCGGGGGGGGGGGGGTGCGTTAGACTCTGCGCCAGTCAGTGGCATCTGTCATTAACGTGACAGGGGCACAGTGACGACACTGTAGCCTCCTGGACAGAGCACAGACGCGGCTTAATGGTAAGTAGTGTGACTAAAACTAAATCCACCTGACCAGATGGAAGGATTTTTCAAACTGAAATAAGGAAAAAAATAGGGCAGTTAGATTGTTTTAATTAGAAGAGATTAAAATCTTGTTTTAGTAACCACAGGGAGTTTAACAAAATATGTAAAAAGTAAATTAGGTTAATTAATACAGAGAATGAAAGACTTCCAGTAACCAGCTAGTAGACAACTCTCAAAACTTCAAATACACGAGAACATAAATAGAAGGATTTATAGAAAAAAAGTCGACTTGTATGCAATTTATTTCTTGCTGCCTTTAGAAATATATCATTATTACCCTATATGTTTTGTTAATTAATATTTTGTTAATTTGTAATAAAGTTTTACAAAAAAAAATAACCATTTGTACAGTCAGCAACAAGATAGTATTTAAGGGGCATGCTGATTAGATTCATATTGTTATGACATTGAGTGTCAGGGGTGATTGAGATGGAAGCAGTGGGGGAAGTGGGCTGGTATACAGGGGTAGGTCATACCGCCACTTCTCTTACTGTCTTCATTGTAAAATTCAAATCCCATTCAATTACATTTTCCATATACATTTTCTCAGAACAGCGAGCAAAAATCTGCGTTGAAATGACCATACTAACGGTAATAATGAGCGGGCCTCATTACTTTTACGAGTAACACGGCCAATTGAATCCCCCCCCCCCCTACTTTTCACTTTAGAAAGGAAAGTTAGAAGTGGCAGTATGGAAAATGTAATTACAATTGCCAATTGAATTCCCCCCTAAGACTCTGATAGTTTATTTAAAATGCAACAATCTCACTTGCAAGTTCAGAGGCTGTAACCGATAATATAGATCCTTGTCCCGGCTATTACTTTGCCTGGAGATCTATTACACGCGTCTATAGCCTTTTCAAAGGCTATAGACGCTTTTATGATTCCTACTTGTGGCTTGCGGTATGCCCCATGTTCTTGCTTTGCACCATGGAATTAATGTTATATATAAATTCTAGACTTGTGAGTCCTCAATTTGTGAGGTTTATTCATTTATTTTAAAGTATGGTTTCAGCCTTGCTGTCCTCTGATTATAAAAGTCCTGTAGTAGTGTTTGATATAAATAAAGTGCGATACAAAAGACTTGCCAGGAACTAGAACTCACAGACGTTTTCTCGTTTGGCAGCTGGGGTTGGGCTTATAAAAACAGAGCAAGGGTTACTTGCTGATGATGTTGTCACACGCCGGGCCTTCGGTTTCTATAATTGAGGCCCGGCACACTTACCTGCTCCTCGCTGACCGCCGCACTCCGTCTGGCCGTACAACATCTTCTTCTCGGGTCTGCGCATGCGCAGACTCAATCCTTCAATCCTCTTATGTCTTCTGCCACTCTCCCACTGGCTACTCAGCTTTGGCTCCAAAGTTTAAAAGGCACTTTCCCCTGCAGCTCAGTGCCTGTTTACCAAATTACCTGCTAGGTACTAGATGTGGCTCTATCTCTCCTGCTGTAAACCAGTTGTCTGCAGAGCTCACGCTCCATCGTGTACTTCCCCACTATCCCTGTGGTAACCAGTTGTCCGCAGAGTTGACACTTCATATCTCCTGGTGTAAACCTGTTGTCTGTAGAGCTGACGCTCCATCATGTACTTCGCCACTATCCCAATGGTAACCAGTTATCCGCAGAGCTGACACTTCATCTCTCCTACTGTAACCTGTTGTCTGCAGAACTGACACTTCATTTCTCCTGCTATAACCTGTTGTCCGCAGAACTGCCACTTCAATGTGTACTTCGCCACTATCCCAGTGGTAAACCTGTGGTGCGCAGAGCTGACACTTCATCACTCCTGTTGTAACTTTTCATCTGCAGAGTTTCTCCTCTCTACATTCCCCTATAGGTCTCGCCTGACACTTCCAGTAAGGGCCGCGACCTGCGGTGCGGACGCAGCTGAGGCCAAACCACCTTGCGGCGGTCCCTGGTTAGACTCCACGCCTTGCTGGAAGTAGTGCTAAATTAGGCAGATCTAGGATCCGATCCTTCTGAACCATGACAGATGTCTTGATGAACACTGATGCTGTGCAGATGCTGGAGGGAATACCTGTGCTTATAAGAACCAGTCAGTACATGGATCCCTTGCCAGATTATTGAGTCTCTCTGACCATTGTTCAGTGACCCTGTTACCTGTATCCTGATACTACTCTGTACCGACTACTACTGCTGCTAGCTGCTGTTCTGACCATGCTCCGTTAGACTATGATTTGAAGTCTGTGTGCAATTGGACATCTTGATACTACACACAGCTGTGCCAGTAGTGCCTCTATATAACACCTAAGGCTGAAGCCTATATTTATTGATCTGTGCTCCATTTCTGCGTCGGTGAGGAACAGTTCCAAATGCTGCTATCAAGCACTGAGCTTTTGATGTCTTCTGTTTCTGCACTGGCTGTATCTGTATCCAGCTGCTACTATGAAGCACTGAACTGTAGTCATGTTCCGTTCCTGCATTTTGGTGTCCAGTTCCACTTGCTGCGATGAAGCACTGAGCTCTTACCATGCTCCGTTCCTTCATTGTGGTGTCCAGTTCCACCTAATGCTTTAAAGCACTGAACTACTGCCAAGGTCCGTTCCTGCAATGGTGGTGTCCACTTCCACTTCTACTATCTAATGCTGTACTTCTAAGTGTACTCAGTTCCTGTATCTGCTGTGTCTACATCTGCTGAACTTTGGGGATCAATGTTATTAAGGAGACGCGAGTGCCTTACCTGTCTTCACTCCGTGGTTGTCGCTGTGCCCCCATCTACAGTGTCACTGCTGTATTGCATTACAGCCCATCAGCTGCTTGGTTTGTTCTTGCCATTCTGGTTCCTTCAGTCTAGCTCCTAATGGCTGTCAATGCTGAACTGCCTTCAGCTTGTCCACTTCATTGCCGGTCAGTGGTTAAAGTGGGAATTTAGAAGGGGCGGTGTAGAAACTTAAAAGTGTCAGTATGAAAAATATAAGTGAATGGAATTTGATAATTTTACATAGGAGGCAGTAGGAGAAGCGGCAGGGTGGCATATCACCGTTTACACCCCCACTACTACCACTGTTGCCGATAATTACTGATCCGATCGGGAGCCATGGCGCTGAGGTGCATCTTGTACATTTCTTAGCCAGTGATTTCTTATTCCAATGATGGATAGATTCTATTGTTAGTAATGGTGCTGTACCCTCCAGCAGCCTTTCAGCTTACATCTACATTGGGATTTATGATTACCATTCAGGGACTGCGAGTGCATTGTGTTTGACTCAGTACTAACATCAACTTATGTGTTGACCAGGATGAACTTGTCTTTCTTATGTGCTACTAGTTACATAAAATCAAAATACTGAAGCTTACTATTAATTATATGCTGCCTGTCAAGAATATGAACTCTACTTTTCTACTTCTTGGAAAGTGTCAAGTTATTATCCAAGCATTGTGATTCAACTATACTTCAGGCCTAGCTGCAGTCCTGTTTCTATTCTCAAAGGAGTATCGGAGGTGACCTGCCATTGAAAGAATGAGCTTTTATCATTTTAAACCTGTGTCCTCTTGGTATTGTGCTACTTGGTGCCAGAGGTCGAGGTTACCAGCAACCTGGGTCTAATCCTGCTTGAGTTCAAAATAGTTCCTGACTGATGAACGAGTTGATTTAATTAATAACTTAATTTGTGATTAAAGCGAGATTATATTTATAGTTAACATAAATGCAGCAAGACTGTAAGATTTTGCAAGTTAAGAAAGAAATAAGGGATCTTTGTCATTCCAAGGTACTAATGAGATATACATAAATGAATGTTTGCAACCCCAATGTATTTATTATTATTATTATTATCGTTTATTTGTAAGGCGCCACAAGGTTTCCGCAGCGCCGTACATGGTACAAACAGTAGACTATACAGGGTAAGACAGTACAGAACAATAAACACAAAGTACCAGTACTTCAGAAACTCCAGGCAGGCAGATACAGTAGAGACAGAGCGGAAGAACAGGTATGGAGACAGGAGGGAAGATGGGCCCTGCTCATACGAGCTTACATCCTAAGGGAGGGTAATGTAATGTAATGTAAGGTAATGTAATGTTGAATTTTAGACATAGAGAGAATATAAGAGAATATTTGTACATTCTTGGATATATTGTATTTTGTTCTGTCGCATAAGAAGTATATATTTATAAATTTGACCAGATGAGTAAGTAGGTTTAATAATAATCTGGGCACTGTGGTTTTGATTCACCTGGACCAGTCCAAATTGGTTGCTTAGTTTGATTGATATATGGGATGCACTCAACCACCTCTTCTGACACTGGAGTATATGTGAACTTGAAATGTGATTTTATTGAAGTAGATATGAGTGTGCTCAAACAGGACATCTGTATTTTGGTAACGGTTATGCATTGCCAATAAAGAATTAATGTCCCCAAAAAGGGTTTATTGAATAACTTTGTTTTCAGTCAACATTGTGTCAGTTTTCTCAGTCTCTGGGGAATGGTGGATGGGGTATCGCATTAGGGACTTTGAAAATACTGAAATGTAGAATCAATGCCTGGCATCAATTGATTATAAACCAGGGACAGTCATCCATGAAATGTACAACTTTTAGGATTTTCTATTGTACATAGGACTTTAGGATTTGATTTTAGAAGTTTCTTTTTACTTACACAACACATGATTACATGATCACTAAAATTTCAGGCAGAACACTAGTAGTGGATTCGGCTAGGGCGGGATGAAAGGATCCAGTTTGTGAAGGAATAATTGGAGGAACTGAGACTGATTCTTGTTGGTTGAGAAATCAGCCGATTAGAACTTCTCACAGGATTTGTTGTTTTGTGGTCCAACCTATACAGCAAAAAGTTCCCAAAAACCAACAACTCACTTTTTGAATATGGAGAAATAATGCTGGCAATAAAGATCGTAATATAGTCTATGGACTGTATAGAACTTCTGGGAGGAGTCAATAGATGCCAGCAATAATGATCAGGGGCCTGATTCATTAAGGTTCTTAAATGAAGAGGATACTCATTTCAGTCTCCTGGACAAAACCATGTTACAATAGAAGGGGTGCAAATAAGTGTTCTGTTTTACACATAAGTTAAATACTGACTGTTTTTTCATGTAACACACAAATATCAACTTTAAATTTCAGTGTACAAATAAGCTGTCAAATATTTGTGTGTTACATGAAAAAACAGTCAGTATTTAACTTATGTGTAAAACAGAACACTTATTGGCACCCCTTCCATTGTAACATGGTTTTGTCCAGGAGACTGAAATGAGTATCCTCTTCATTTGAGATCCTTAATGAATCAGGCCCCAGATCGGCGAAGGGAATTCACATTTTTCAAATTAAGTAATCAAATGTAGATAGGGTGCATGGGGTACTCATTCCAAAATTAATGGAATAATCTACATAACATAAGACTCCTCCTACTCCTCAGAATAGCTTTGAATGGCAATAATTGCATCAAAATTTTAAAGCTCAGCCATGTTTCTGTAAGAATTATGGGCCTGATTCATTAAGGATCTTAAATGAAGAGGTATCTTATTTCAGTCTCCTGGACAAAACCATGTTACAATGCAAGGGGTGCAAACTAGTTTTCTGTTTTGCAAATAAGTTAAATACTGACTGTTTTTTCATGTAGCACACAAATACTTGATAGCTTATTTGTACACTGAAATTTAAAGTTAATATAGGACATGCCCTACCCCAACTATAAATCTGTCGCCACATTTTAAATTTAGCTTCCCCTCCAATGCAACATGGTTTTGCCAAGGTGCAAAGTTACTCATTGTTTATGCTTTAATTTCCTTCATGTATCAGGCCCGAGGTGTCAATAAGTAAATAGCCAATTGCAGTGGTTTTCTCCCACTCCAGCCAACCTTATGCAAGCTGCAGCTGTTCCCGCATGGCCCAGTTTAATTCAATCATGTCACTAGAACTCATTGTTCTGTCATGATTTTTTATTTTTATCCTACTGGATTACCTTAAGAGAGGATTCATATGGATTTAGGAGAATATTAAAATGTTAAAATAGGCATCTGGGAGAACCTTTATTTAAATTTAATAATACAACAATAGGTGTTTTTTTACCATTAGGAACATTTGTGGAACTATATGTTCCAGCAGACCTGGTTGGCGCTTGCAGTTCCACATGCTCCTGAATGATGTTATGTAGAGTAAATTCATCCTCACCATTAAAGAAAATACATAGGATACAATATACAGTAATAAAGTAAGGGCTATGGGCAGTGCAGAATTAGATTGGGTGGATCACAATCTTAGGTCTCTAGAGGATAACAGTTTGGTCCCAGGAACCTGCAGACCTGGATACATATAGAAGTTTTAAAACTCACCTAGTAGAGCCCCAGCCACAAGGTAACAAGAAATGTGTTGGGCCTACATTACTTAGAATAACATCATGAGGTGTTCAAATTATAAGGGACCCATCAATGTTTAGGTAACCTAGAAAATATATTATTTTTACTATGTTAACTGTTGTCTGAATTATAATGTGTCATTATGCTTGCTTCTAATAAGTTAGATTGATACAGCACGGTGGCTAAGTGGTTAGCACTTCTGCCTCACAGCACTGGGGTCATGAGTTCAATTCCTGACCATGGCCTTATCTGTGTGGAGTTTGTATGTTCTCCCCATGTTTGCGTGGGTTTCCTCCGGGTGCTCCGGTTTCCTCCCACATTCCAAAAAAAACATACTGATAGGTTAATACCTCATGTTTTCATTTTGCTAGACACACACAGATATGCAGTGTGAAGGATAAGTGCTGACAACTGTCTTTTTGTTTTGTATACATATATGGGCATTTATATTGCCACGCAGCTGGTACCACATACAATATGGGATATACCGAGCGGAGCGCGGGCTTATTGCCAAGCAGCTGGTACCATATATAATGTGGGATATACCGAGCGCGGGCTTATTTTTCTCTGGTTTTGTTTTAAAATATTGCCTTTTTGTCATAGCAGCTGTCTATTAAGCCTATTTAAGGCACATTTGGGTGTGGCACACAGGCCAGCCTTTGCTAGATGTAAACCCCTATACCTGGGAGGTGAGTGCATCTGATTTTAACTGCATTTTAATAGTGTTTAAAGCATATAGGTCAGTGTAGGACCTGCATATAATGAGGTACCCTTGACATTGGCATGCAGGCTTAAGTCTTTTGATCAAAATATTAACTAATACCTCATGTTTTCATTTTGCTAGACACACACAGATATGCAGTTTACAGGATAAGCGCTGACAACTGTCTTTTTGTTTTGTATACATATGGGCATTTATATTGCCATGCAGCTGGTACCACATACAATATGGGATATACCGAGCGCGGGCTTATTGCCAAGCAGCTGGTACCATATATAATGTGGGATATACCGAGCGCGGGCTTTTTTTTCTTTGATAGGTTAATTGGCTGCTATCAAATTGACCCTAGTCTGTGTGTGTATGTATTAGGGAATTTAGACTGTAAGCTCCAATGGGACAGGGACTGATGTAAGTGAGTTCACTGTACAGCGCTACGGAATTAGTGGCGCTATAAAAATGAATGGTGATGATGATGATGATAATTGATACAACTAAGATCGGCTTTATTTTTAATTTGCGTGCAATACATGTTTTATTCACTTTTCAAATCATACATCACTTTGGCATTTGGTCATTGCCGTTTAATTTTGGGTGTGGGTGTAATTAACTGGACACGTGTGGGTTGTGCAGAGATATTTTGTTTCTCCGGTAACATGGATGCAGGCTATTTATACTAAAGCTAATGATTTCCTTTTGGGTTCCATAAAAAAAACTTCCACTACATATGTTCAACAGGTGCTGGTTTAAATTCCAATGTTGTAGAGTTTCCCTGAGAAAACTCAGGACTGTCCTGGGAAACTCAGACACATTGGAAATCTACATAAGGATCACAATGTTGTTACAATGACAAAGGCCTCAGCCATGCCCCAAGTCCCCATTTGTCATGAAAGGTTCTTTCAACGGATAGTGGTGGTCACAATCTTATTAATTGCATCACCTCCATAAAGGCTGGGTGGGATCAGAAAGAGCTACAGAGCTTTTTAATGCTGGTAGACTCAGGGGTGGGATCATGTTTATATAGCCCCTCCCCATAGGAGCACCAGTCCTTTGCTGACCAATTTAGGGCTGGCTTTCAGTGTGGCTGAGGGATCCCATGAATGTGGTCTCCTGTTAGAGTGATTAACCAGCCCAGGCTGACTAGTCTAGTACTAGTGCTAGTTGAGGATTTGGGCATATAAAAGTTTTCTAATATTTATTACAATTTTGTTTTTTTTTGAATAGTGCACTGTGCATGCAAACCACTTTATTACAGGTAGCAATCTTGTGTGAATTGCATTGCATTGCATTTGGTGAGTGGTATTAAAATTATAAGACAAAACCAGTGGTTGAAGTGAGGGTGTATACGGTGGTATGCCACACCGCCACTTCTCCTACTGCTTTCATTGTAATACAATCACACAATCTCTATCAGTCTCCAGAGAAGATGTACATTTCTAGGTGCATAGGTGGATTCCAAGCAATTTAATAAAACGAGCTTCATAAACACATACACACATGCACAAGTGACACATCAAGGGATACTTTTAGATTGCTGAAGCTGATCTCTAGTACAAAGAGGTATGCAAATTGATGTGACCCGGGTGGATCATCAATGCAAATGGGAGCAACACCAAAGTATTTTGCAGTGTGCTTTGAGTTCGCTTCATAAATGGCCTCCAGTACTCCAGTATACTTTGTTTACTGGCCAGCAAATTGGAGGTGTTACTTATATACTAATCACAAATTCAGGGTCTTCTTTGTTCACTTGCCAGCAGAATAGGGGTTGTTTTGTACATTACTATCGACAGTAGCCAGCAGGGAAGGCTATTGCATCAATATTGGTACTGCTTTGTATGCTGGCCACCAAATTGGAGGTCTGCTTTATATACTAGTCGCAAAACCAGCATGTGATTTGTATACTATCCATTAGAATACACCTAATATTGTACAATTACCATAAGTATAACATCCGAATTGTCTGTTTGTAGAATAAAAATAAAACCCTTGTTTCTGGGTTTTAGGAAGAGGTAGCTTCCAGTAAAGGGGTTAACTATGCTGAATCTACTTTAAAGTCTGTGGAATGTTTATATTTGGAGCAGCTTGGTATCAACTAAAGTTGTGTATATTACATAGAGGCCTAGGACCCCAGCCACAGGAACTTCAGATAAGATTAGCACCCTCCAGATGTTATGCCTATAGAGGACAATGTGACCATTCCCAGGTTTTTATAATATTTCTTGCAGGTAAGGAACATCAAAGCAGATCATTTTATAATATGTATCTTAGAGGACTACCCTATATATTTATAATCCAGGAACCGAACCTCATAAAATTTGTCAACCATAACTACCAGCCGAAGGGAGAACATAGAAGAATTACATATCATTCTAGGGAATTTATATTTCATAATGATATTTCATATGTTTCTGTGTGGACAAGCCTGCTCTTTTGATTGGGTGTATATTTATAGGCTATGCCAGAGAAAATATATTTATAAATGTCCTGAATAGAAATGTGTTTTGAACAAAGGTCAAAAAATAATTAGGATACACACAGACTTTCTTTTAGTGACCTCACAATGAAGGGGGTCTAGTGGACAGGAGAGAATGAGAGAGAGTCCAAAAAATAAATTTGGTATAACCACTGCTCTATCTGCAATTTGTATATGGAAAATTCAGAGCGAATACACAGGTCAGTTAAATGTAACTTTTCTGAGAGCATTAGAACTCAATTGCTATGATATCTATTTTTTTAAAATTGTTCAGACAATAATGTAGTAAAGCGTGTTGTGCCATTTAAGATGATATAAAAAATATATTTGCATTTGTGTGAACCTATACGATTCTCATTTGCATAGAAGTGATTTGCAAAATGCATTTTCTTTCCAGAATTGTTTGAAAGGATAGGAAACATGTTATTATGCATGAATTCCAACCTGCTGCAATATGTATAGAACTCATTACATCTGTACATTGATAAGTAGTGATATAGCTAAAACAAGATATTTGAGCAAGGCATTTTACTCCCAATAAATACGAGGCACTCTAAGGAAACTGCATATATCATTTATCAGTTTTGGAGCATTTTGTGGTTTTCAATTTAATTCCCTAAACAAGATGCAGGAAGGAACCTCATAGGAGATTACTGAATAAAATGTCTTAAAGAATCTTTCTTGGATATCAAATTATATAAAATAACTATATGATGAATCCGGCATTGCCTGTGTTTAAATCTTCAAGTTATTAAGCTAACAATGAGTTGGATGTAGCTGTCAACATTTTAAAAATAATTAGTAACTTAGAAGCTCTTCCAAAACATCCATTAGGTGGCTGCCCAGTGTCATTTTTGTTTTGATAATAAATGTTATCCAAACCCTTCCAGTGGAAGACCCAGAACAGGCTCCTAGGTCAAAGTTCTGCCCAACATACACAAATAGGAGATTCGACCGGGACACTAAACCCCCAAAAACCTGCTTAGGATCCAACTAGACCACCTCACATTGATTTTATCCCAATTGGTGCAGGGGTGTCCGAATGTATAACATAACAGACAAACAAATGAAATCCATCCAGTGGAAGGTCCAGAACAGGCACCCCAGGTCAAAGTCATGGCCCGCATACACCAATGGGAGGTCCAACCGGGACTTTAGACGCCTAATATGTCTTATGGGATCCAATGTTACCAGTCTGTGAAGTTGCCATTTAAATCCATCCAGTGGAAGGCTCAGAACAGGCTCCCTGGGTCAAAGTTCTGCCCAGTGTACACCAACGGGAGGTCCGACCAAGAACCCCCTAAAACCTGCCCAGGATCCAACTGGACCACCTCGTGTTGGTTTCATCCTAATTGGTGAAGGGGAGTCCGAATGCATAACCAGACAGACAAAAAAAAAAATCCATCCAGTAGAAGGCCCAGGACAGAAGAATAAAACAAAAAAACATCCAGAGACAAACAATCGCAAGTATGACTCAAAGACAGGAAGATTTTCCATATAAGTACATCGCAAAATTACAACATATGTGCTAAACTCGCTGAGGAGTATGAATCAATAAATGCCCACACATAAATATCCATGTAGATACCAAAAGAGGGCCTGCATAATTTACCCATGAGCCATAGTGGCACAACTAGATATTGCAAGCAAGACATAGAATGTGTGACATTTGACATTTAACATTCAACCTGGGGATCTGTAGACTTATGCACTCGGAACCCATTGACTTGGGGAAACAAGTGTGTATGGAGAATCAAGCCACTTATACCATATGGCAAACAAAAATGTTTAAGGCCTGCCTGCTGGTATACAGAAACCTATCATGCCCTATAGTAGTGTTGACCAATGCTTTCCAATTTTGTAACGTGGGGCTCTCTGGAGTCAGCCAGAGTCTCACTTTGCTGACTTTAGCTACCATATACAATTGAAAAATATAAAGTTGTGTCAGCTTGTTAACCTTTCCCTTCCAGTGCAATCCAATTATACATGTGGCCGGTGACCGAAGAGGAACCGTAATTCCTGATTTTTGGATACAGTGAGTGACCCTACGCCAAAAAGTTTGTATATGGGGACACTCCAAAAGTAGATGTAAAAAACTACCATGCTGCTATCTAGAACCTTCTCCCGGTGCTTATCCGTAAGAGGACCTATATCTATTTCCCACTGGTTTCTCAGACCATCTAAGTCACGCAACGTAGATTCAAAAAGGAGGTGTGAATACATATGTGAAATCAAACCCTTGTGCCCAAAGGTCTGTATTTGCTTTCTCAGTGGAGCTATAACAATTACCAGTGGTTTCCCCTTAAGTTGTGTTGTTATAGCATGCCGCAGTTGGAGGTAAGAGAAGAACATTGTTCTGAGTATGGCAAATTCCCTAGAAAACTGATCAAAGGATTAGAGAACATCCACTTCATATAATTGACCAAGAACCTTTACACCATATCGGGACCACCACCTGGACCCTTCGACGTTGTCCAATTTCTTTAACTTCTCTGTCCCCCAAATGGGCACACATGGGTCAGTGTTGATATATCCCACCATTTTATTACTAATTGTCCAAATCTTAATTGCTTGTATCAGCAGTGGAGAAGCCCGTGAATTAATTTGTCCGAACAGCAGTGACTGTAAAGGCGATATTTGGCATTAAATTGACGCACTAATTCCCAATGTAGGTCATGATAATCGGGATCAGAAACCCACGCCTTGAGATGGGCTAGCTGAGAGGCAACATAAAATAGTTTCAGGCTAGGAAGCGCAAGGCCACCAGAGGATCAAGACCTACACAGTAAGCTAAGCTTGACCTTAGTCCCCCCACCTCCCCAAACCAGAGAGACCAAGAATTGGTCTATGCTACGAAACTTTCATTTCTGTCAACCTGAGCATATTGTACATGTTTTGTGAAAAGGAGTTTACATTTGGATTTGTCAAAAACACTCCCTCTGTGCTAATTGCCATGCTCGCCTTGCAGATTCATTTCTACCATGTATATACTGCACTTCCAATAATTGACAGGTTTTCTCCAATTCTTTTTCCCTATGTCTAGATGACTTTTTCATTTCTGCCACACCAGTAATCAGTGTCCCCCTCAAAAAGGCCTTAAAGGCATCCCAGACTATTGGAGGTCTTGCTGTCTCAGCATTAACCGCAAAGAATCCCTCCCACTGAGTCACTAATGTTGCTCCCATTCCCATCAGAGAAAGCCAAAAGGGATTCAGTTTCCAGAATGATTGACCCTTAGTAATAGCAAAGTCAATAGACAGGAGGAGAGGCGAGTGGTCAAAAATCCCTCGGGCCTTGAATTCTATTACAGTAACAGCCGGCACCAGAGAGCAGGACAAGAGAGCTAGATCAATTCTTAAGAATTAAAAAAAATAAAGTATTACGGTAATAGCGCACGTAAATACCTTTATTACGGTAGTTTTCTCGCTGGATTTATTTAAATCCAGCTTACTATTACTGTAATAACGATAATAGTTTTAACGCCGCGGAAAATGGCGAGAATTGAATATGCCCCTATAAATTAAATATATGTTAGTGAAATCAAAGGTTCAGGTTACAGGAAATATGTCATGTTTAGTATTATTTTAATCCCCTATTTATCCTCAGTTGTCCGGTTCATTCGCCGAAGAGATCGCACATTGCATACTCTAGTTAGCTATGATAGGAATAAATGCTTAAAATGATACTGTCTGTGTAATGTAAATAGACTAGTTTAAACTGGATTCTTGGCGGGAAAATCGGAGTGCATCCCCTGGAGAGCTGACCCCCCACCTTTGGATATTTTGGTTTGTACTGGCCTATGACCTGCATTACACCCGACCCTCCTAAAGCCTGGACCTATAAAAGCAAGCCACATCATCTGCATTGTTTTACTTTATTCACTGACTGTATATAAGCAGGGGGTCTGGACCTAGTGGACAGTCTACTTGACCACAGCCTTCAGATCTGAATTACTGTACACTGGATCCAGGGCGCCTGCGACAAGTAACTGCTGTACTTATTTTATTCTGATTGTTATTCTGCTACTTTTAGATATTAAATCACATTGTGCTTTGGAAACACATTTCGGCAATCGACAATCGTTATTGGATAGCAACTAGACGTGCATAACACTTGTGGCTGACATCTCCAACACATGATACACAGGGAGGTTCAGCACCAAAGTGTCCTGAAGAGACAAATGACAAATATCAGGCATCATATGTCAGCGTCTACCAGCAGCCAGATGGTCAATCCAGGCAGTAGCCTCACGGGGCGTATAAAAAGGATATGCGGCCCTCCAAAACCACCCTTAGCCAGGCGGGGAAGATCATAGTGTATGGAATTTGTAAGTCACGCAATTTTCTGTTAACTGGGATAAATTGAGCTCTCTTATTATATATATGTTATTTAGGCGAAAACACCCTTCGATATCCTTGAAATTTTGTTTAAACATGGAAACTTGTGCCTCCAGACCCTTCAACTGGCCCCTCACTGGAGCATCCGCCAATGTAGAAATGCGAGCCTCCAACCTCGACCACTCGCGCCCTGAATTTCTGCATGTTGTCTCGGAGAAGGGAGAGGTCGGCCTGCATCTCTCTAAATTTTTCAGTCATCCGTTTTTTAGAGGTACCAATGACTTGTAAGACCTGTTGTAGCGTGACCTCAGGGTCAACCAGAGGAACCAGCAAGGGAGGAGAAGTGGAGGTCCGCGACGGTTCGGAGCACTGTGCATCAGCCGAACCAGAGGCAGTGGGGGAAGAGCGGGCAAAACGCGCCAACTTTCCTGCCGCAGTAGACTGGCCATGCTTGCCCATAACTTAGGAGAGAAGCCATATGTATTACCACACAGTGGTGCTGAAGGGTGTTTGTCATACAGTCTTGTATACAGCTGAACAGCAATCCCTGTTGTCTATGCGTCGGTAGTTTTGTTTATCTGGATACAACTTGCCTGATTATCACCAGATGCACTCACCCTCAACCCTATGCCACAGAGTTAAGTGCGCACTCCCAGACTTTTTACAAGATTTAAATTAACAGTTGTAGCCTCCACGGGTGCAGATGCACCTGGTATAGATTAAACAGGTGTCCAAAGTGAGGACAATCGTTTGCCCGAGTAGTATTTCAATCGGTGTGCAGCTCTTCTGCCATCTGCAATCTGGCGCCCGGATCGATCTTCAGGATGGGACAGCATCGACCGAGCACACAGTCCACCGAACCAAACTGAAGAGTTTTCAACACAGGAGAGGGTAAGTGTACCAGGCGGTAGGGCACCTCTCTCAGTCTGCAGCTCGTTTGGCACACAGAGAGTAGTTAGATCCCACACCGTTAATGGGGTTTGCTATTTAGAAGGGGCACCAATTAGTTACCTTAGACACACTCGCCTCCTCCCAGCATCCCACACCAATTACCGCCACACAGGCAGGGCTTGATCAGGGATGGAGGATACCTCACTCTTGCACCGAGTCAAGACCGACCGCAGGTCCACCTTTGCAGCAGCTTGTTGGGAGTCCAGTTCTATATCAAAACCTTCACTTTGGCCACCATACAGGAGTTAATCAGGATTTGTAGGTTGGAGAGCAAGCAACGATACGTGGTACTCCATGCTTGTCCAGGCTACGCCCCCCAGATCATTTGTTTTTACTTTCTTGTAGACTACATTTGTTTTAATTTGAACTAATGGACCACTGCAACATATAGATCAGTGAAACAAACCTTGGGTAGTAGAGATAGGGTTTGCAACGGTTGCATTTGCAATGACATCCTTAGTCCCATGTTGTTTAAGACTGAGAGCCTGATTGCCTACAGCATTTGGAGTGGCCCATCTGGAATAGATTCATTGGTGAAGGGCAGCTATGTATAGCTGATGAAGTACTCAATTCTGATGCAGGGAGAGGGAAAGATCAATGATATGTACTGTGAGTAACTCGTCTACTCGGCGTGGCTGATCATCGAAATATAATGTGTGATTAATGCATATGCCATATGTGATTAATATTAATAGGTATAGGTGGAGAATGTTTGTATTAAACCTTTGACACAATTGGGGGTCCTCCTACAAGTGGAGTACACACTTGGCCAATCCACATGCTGCATTTTGGTTATGTTCTTAACCACATCTGCTCCCGTGTTCAAGTATACTTTTGCGATTGTGGGGGGAGGGAGGGGATTAGAGCATTCCCCAAAAAGCATGTTGTAAATACATAAATTCCACACAGAGTGTTACCTGTTCAAATCTGCGAAACCCCTAATAACATAGGCTTGGAGGCTTGGGGACATTTGCACATGGTGGCGTAGTGATTAGCACTTCTGCCTTACAGCACTGGGGTCATGAGTTCAATTCCCGACCATGGCCTTATCTTTGTGGAGTTTGTATGTTCTCCCTGTGTTTGTGTGGGTTTCCTCCAGGTGCTTCGGTTTCCTCCCACACTCCAAAAACATACTAGTAGGTTAATTGGCTGCTATCAAATTGACCCTAGTCTGTGTGTGTGTGTGTGTGTGTGTGTGTGTGTGTGTGTGTGTGTGTGTTAGCGAATTTAGACTGTAAGCTCCAATGGGGCAGGGACTGATGTGAATGAGTGCTCTGTTCAGCGCTGCGGAATCAGTGGTGCTATATAAATAAATGGTGATGATGATGATGATGATTTGAAAACTGGGTTCCCCCTTAATTTACAGTAACAGGATGTGATTTTGACGCTCCATTAAACCAGGTGCTCTGTTGTGTTGCCGGTCAGACCATAGTTTTAGCTTTTACAAATACTCCATTAATATAAGCACAAGAGACACATTCTGCCTTTGCCCATAATATACAAGAATATTCAATGGCAAATGTGCTCACAGCCCTGAAAACCACCTGAAATCTCTCCAAGTGAAGAGAAGGATGAAAATGAAAGAAATCATCAACAATTATTTAAATCCTGTGTATTTAGCTCATGCTTGTAATTTAATGGCTCTCTTATGCTGTCCTGTGAGATCACATTCCTCTTTCCGGTAATTTAAATTCAGACAGTTTTAACAACATGATTTGGGGTTCTGAAGTAACATTCCCATCTTCAAAGTGAGAGCTGTCTACAGTCTGTACTTTCCTTTTAACAAGTAAAGGAGCAGTTTTTCTCGTCCCTCGTCTAACCCCCTCCCATCCATCTCAAAGGATTAACTTTCCATATACACAATCTTTTGCACGCAATGTGACCATTAAATTAATATTTGCTTGTGCATTAATGTCCATCATAAAAGTAAAGTTTCATGGACCAGGGGAAAGAATCCTTCAGGAAGCTCATCTGTATAGATGTGGATTTGGCAGCTTTCAGCACAGTATCCATAGTGAACATGTCCATTCAGCACCAGTAATGCTCAGTTCAACACTCTGAAACAGATCCATCTATCAAATGTGTGTCAGCGATCCTTCTCTTCGCGTGATCTGACACACAGCGACCGGTAGGAAGATGTGTATGATGTCACCCCGGCATGCAGAGAGGAATTTCCTTGTCACCAGCGTCCCGTTTCAAAGAGGCTCTCCCTATTCCATCCAAGACGATTGAATGTTTAAATTATTAAACAACAATAAATATAAAAAATATATTAGCTACCGATCTTCATGGACCTATTTAAGTGTGGACGTCTTGAGCTGTAGCTCCATCAGGCCCATTGTTAATCCAGCCTTGGGTATAAGATGAAGCCAAAATGTACTCTATCCACAGTAAATGTTTATTTCCTGATTAATACAGTATGTTTAATCACTTTAATAAGGTTAAAGTTCAAATGTGAATTATCTAGTTGGCTACAGTTTGGTTCTAGCCTTACCCACTTTAAATTTGCTGCAACACGTCACTGAGAAAAATTACACTAGGGCCTTATACAAAAGTAAAGTGATTCAACAATTTCTAGAAGTTATCAACACAATACACATTTTATGGGCTCATCCAATGTTCATTCGAATGCAGCCTATCAGTTCAGTAGAAACCAGCGACAGTTCATAGACAATATTCCAAAGGCTCCTTTTGGTTCCTAGTACCACTCTTATAACTCTAGTTTAGCCCACAACATCATCATCATCATTTATTTATATAGCGCCACTAATTCTGCAGCGCTGTACAGAGAACTCACTCACATCAGTCCCTACCCCATTTGGGCTTACAGTCTAAATTCCCTAAACACACACACACAGACTAGGCTCAATTTAATAGCAGCCAATTAACCTACTAGTATGTTTTTGGAGTGTGGGAGGAAACCGGAGCACCCGGAGGAAACCCACGCAAACACGGGGAGAGCATACAAACTCCACACAGATAAGGCCATGGTCGGGGATTAAACTCAAGACCCCAGTGCTGTAAGGCAGAAGTGCTAACCACTGAGCCACCGTGTTGCCCTTCATTATGTATACGTGGTGCGCGCTCTTTAAGTCTGTGCCAGCGGTTTGTTGTAATAAAGTTCTCTAAGAGACACTAAGTTACAATAGCGCATGTGATCAGAACCCTTTCCTGATGTCCTCTATAGACAATATATTTATAATGCCTTCCATGCTTATCTGTCTCTTGTTACAATACATCTTCGTTTACAATGAAACCATGGATGAAAGGCATGCAAGATACACTGTCCAGATATCCATATGCGTGCATACAGCTCTATACTCCATAAATCCTTTTGTGAATCACAATGAATATAATCACGTCACTAGCAAGTTTGTTATTTCGTTTTATCTAGTCATATGTTAAGTGAATGTAGATTGTGTCCTTAGTACTTATACATATTTATGAAGGAATAAGTCACGGTCAGCCCTGTCAGTATTCAGTCTTCCATTGGTACACCTTAGAGTACATACTGAAAAACGATGCTGATAATTGATTTCCTGGCATAAAGGTTAAGTAAGAATTATGTGCATCGCTATAAATGTGTAGAATGCCTTGGGTCTTTGTAGGTAAGACTCATTTTCATTTTTCAATAAAACACTTACAGAGGAACATTTCACAAAATGACCTTAATAAAAAGTCTGATTAAGGAAAGCAAAAAAATAGAGCATGTTAGGTAAAACAGTTATCTATGGATTTAGGCAGGAAATAAGGGAGGTTTATGTTTGCAATTTGTATCAAGACATTCTTCTTTAAAAGATTACAAAATAGGTACAAAAAAAACCCAATGAAAACCAGGCAATGAAGGATGTGCTAAACTAAATAAATGATAGAGAATCTGGCATGGAGGGGACCCAGCCAGGGTCAGTGGAACAGGGTGAGCCCAGTAAGCTCCTGTAACAATCCTGACTCCCTGTCTGCTCTGTTCTCCTGTGGATCACATGACTCACCCACAGGGCGGCTCATTCAAACTTGCTCTAATTAAACTCAGCACTGACACCTGCTCACTCTTAGTGCAACTTGTTTGCTACCCTGACTCCATGGACCCTTGTGTGTCCTGACCATCTGTATTCCTTGGGAAAAAATTATATTTCTTTAACAAATTGCTGGAGCACTTCTCCTGGGACTTCCTTGCTGCAAGTATCTTCATGTGCATATTATAAGACACTGTTTACTCTCAAGTGTGCCTCTACTGTGATACACAAACTCTCATTACCTTCAACCCTGCTGTATAAGAACCTTTGTCATACCAAGCAGGCTGGTTCGCTTACACTGCTAACTCCTGGTCTCTACGGTTTATAGCCTTTACCTTGCATCTCTGTGTAGTGTCATCTACTAATTACTGAACCATGTGGTATCCTGGACATTGGTTATTGCTACCTTCTCTGTGGGGCACAGAGCACTGACTATTCTCATCTTTGCTGTGGTTATCGTAGCTGATACCATCTGTGCTGTGAACAAGACTGCTGTTGTGTATGTCACCTTGCCACGCTTCGCTGCGACTTATTAGCACCTACATTGTATCATCTGCCTCTGCTACAGTCATGGCTACACTCCGCCATAGCTAATTACCAACCCTCCTGTGTGCTTAACCTTGCCGGTTTGTCCACCTCTGCACTGTGACTTATCGTGTCTCTCCTCATTGCTGTCTCTGGTGTTCCGCTCTGGATTCCTCTCAGCCTCAGTCCCAGTACTATGCCTTCTCGTATATTGATGCTTGCATTCAGAGCCGTAACTAGGCAGGTGCGGGCGGTGCCGTCACCCAGGGCGCAAGCCCAAGGGGGCGCAGCAGCCGCCCCCTACCTGCCTATGTGCCCTGGCTCAATGACAACCACATATAGCTGACAATATAGCCAGCTATATCACCAGCTTCTCACAAACACAAAAACTCATTACCAGCATTAGAAGTAGTGGAACGCATCGTTCCACCGAAAGCAGGAAGAACAAGAGCCGTAGCTCCCGATTCCACCTTCCAGAAAAGGGGCTGTGTGTGATTATAAACATGGAAAACTTTTCTCCTGGTAAGTATTAAAGCCTTTTATTTTTTTATTGTTGCATTTGACCCCTAGTGTTAGAGAAGTTGTGTAGTTTCAGGTCAGTAGCGCTTTGTCCCCAGTGTTGTTCTTATAGTTGACAGACTTTAGATAGATACCAGCATTGAACAGAAAAACAATACATTATTATTGAAAAGGTAATATTTTACCAGATTGAACCTAACAGAACACAAATTTTTAACTAAAAACATTTTGTAGGGGTTGTGAATTGCTGAGACAACTGAATGGTCATCTGAAACTGTACTTATAGTCCTAACAACCTGTAAAATGAAGAAAAGCAAATGGTTAAAGTTCTGAAAATGCTGATTGTAATGTAGATCTAGCCCACATTACACACCAGTTTCAAACAGATTTGAAGGAAGCAATGTAATTACACGGGGGTGTCAATATCCAATGTCCAAACCATGCTGAGAAAACAAGATAATTTGATTCACTCACTGAAAATGCCGGACTTGACAAATCTATACCTTCATCTGAATTAAAGGATAATGATATCTGTTTTCGAGTAAATTGTGACTAAGGAAGATGATATCCCAATTGAAAGAATCCACAGTGTGGCTACTTTACATCTGTAATGTAAAGATACCATGAGAGATTCTTTGCTATATCTGTGAAATTCCCTTGACAAAAGCCATTTTGTTGTAGGTCAGACATTGTAGAAACAATTCTTTCAAAACTTCATCTCTCTGGCCTTTTCCAGATCTCTCAAGATATACTCTTGATGATGTGGGCTAAGACTTTTTCACACAGCTGGGGATTTCCTTTATGAATCTCTCAGGTCCACCCTAGCTAATTGATATGACTGCATGCCCCTTGTTACAGAGTTAGTGATTGTGAAAGTTTGTGTTCTATGTTGAGCCTTAAATTATTTACTGAATTATTTTTGCACAAATACAGTTAGTATGGCAGAAGTCTTAACACTGCTCAGCATAGGAATAGAGACATCCATAAGTTAACACATACTTACCAACTTTTCACTCTTTGCCTCTGGAATATGCCAGAGGGGAGGTGAAGTATGAAGACACAAGGGGACGTGGCACAGCGAATTCCGTCATTTTTAAGCCAAATGACGTGATTCACCAGGAATCTCATCATGGAGGCTCCCATCCTGAGCACTTCACTAGGTAGATGGCAGGATGTGAGAGAATGGTCTGCTTTCCCGGGAGTCCAGGAGAACTCCCTGGATTTTGGGAGTCTCCCAGACATTCCGGGAGAGTTGGCATGTATGAGTTAACACCAGGTGCTATGGTAACTATATGAATATAGCATAAGGAATATAGACTAATAGTTTTGCTTCCCTCTTTGTCTGTCCTCAGTTTTGAAACACATTATGCAAATTGTTGGCTATATACTTTATATTTGTTGAAATTATATAAACATGTTTTCATCGAGGTTTGTCTGCTTGATGTTTTCTAATCACACTCATACTGATGCTCATTGTTCCTAGTAGTTAGACATTTGGAACGCAGGTTTGCGTTCCAAATGCCGAATTTCCTGCACAAGAACCATAGCTCACAATTCCACGCTCCATGCAGGATACTTGCGCTGGGATGGGAAACCGCACAGGATATAAATTAAATATGTACAGCTTGTTTTAAGAACTTCTCTCCTGCCCCTATCTTGCATGGAATAGCCTACCCCTTCCTTTTGTATTTCCTGTACCATTCCATCCAGGTTTTACACTCCACCCAGTTTTGTTTCGCCCTTTGTAATTCATCTTTATTACCCTCTTTTGTGACACTACATGGGTTATGCTACCCCCATTTTGGTATTACTTGTTTTATTTTATTTACTGTTTTGTATTACCAGTTGTACTGTTTTATTCTTTGTCATTTCTGCTATGTAACATTTGTCGAATCATATTTACTGTATTTGTTCTACTGCTCTGAAGGGCACTTCAGAATTTTGTGGCGGCCTATAAATATACATATATAATAATAATAAAAATAATAATATTAATATTTGCTAAAATATAACTATTATAATGCACCTTTTTCTGGAAAGTTCAAGTAATAAGACACTGATATCACCAGATAAAACTCATTTTAAGCTATATTAAAGGATGTCAGTCTGTTATCTACCATTCTATATCAATATGATGTCATCAAAATACCTATATTATAGCACCAGCAGCTCTGGAAGATAAATGTTAAATGTGTGACATAAGTATTATATACTTAGATTAGCATAGCTGTGGGCAAACCTGGTGCCCATTGCAGTACCTAAAAATATATGGAGGAACAGAATTCATAAACTAAATATGATCATGTTTCAATTTCAATTCTATACTCTGAATAATAAACTCTATTTTATAGGGAGATAAGAAGTTTTTCATTTTGTTAAGAATAACGAATAGAATTGTATGGACTTTTATGCTACACAAAGGAGAAACACATATTGTAAATAAAATATAACCATGCTACCATTTTATATATTTTAAGATATTAATAACTTGTGTGGTGGACTTTATATTAGATATCAATTCTTTTATGTAGGGCTATAAAAATAATCAACATATTTGGATAAATTCGATCTTGATGATCCAATGCTTGAAGCGATAGGTCCACATGGAATGTTAGACACAGACTTGAGTAACTTCAGGGATTTAATTAGGTGTTAGCTAAAAAGTTACATTTACTCGTATGAAAAGTATTCTTACGAAAGACTGATTAACAATGGCAGCGCTGTCAAATTCTTATTCCTGCAGATGATTTTTGGAAAGTTATTTATAGGTGGATGAACTTGCCAAACAATACATTTTCAGCACAGTACATTTACTGAACCTTATTTATATGCTGGCTGCGAGTTTCAATATTTATTTTATGACAGATACTGATTAATTTGTTACATAGTTATCGCTGACTTTGTATTCATTTTTAAGGCTGTTAAAAGAATTTTCCTGGAGAAGTGGTGTTGAAGTCTCATGAAACGGACAGAAAGTGGCATTTTCAAGGAAAGACTTGTTCTGCATATTGAATACTTTGTATATTGCCTGTTACTGCTGCTTATGTGAGAGTGTTTTACTTTGTTTTATTTTATGGCAAAAAGGGTATTACACTATATTTTTATCCATTTTAGAAAAAAATAACTATTTTATTTAATTCCGAAATTGTGTTGGATACAAAAAAAAAATATATTGATTCAAGGTGAGTGCACACTGTTCACTAAAGCATTAATAGTGTACACTATTATCTTGTTTTTTTTTTTTTTTAAGACAAATCTTCAAAATTAGATTTGGACAATATGCCAGAGACACAGAGACACACAAATTGTCTCATCTACTATAACTGAGTAGTTTTACTTCCATATCTGGTGAAGGATATTTTATATGGAATTATTCCATTTTTGGCATTTATTTTCTTTTGCTTAACACTGAACACAAGAATTGTCACACAGACGTTTTCACTTGCTGTGATCAAAGCTTCTTGAATGAGCTTCATAGGTGAGCGCACTATTTAATAATTAAGGATTATGTCATTGAACGATGCACACTGTATTTTTTTTACATCTATTTTTGGGTCCATCTGCTGCCGTGTCACTTACTGTTGCACTGCATCCCTCTCTGATTTATAGGAGTGCATTTGCATCTCTCTCTGTCTCTTACAAATTCCCCAGTCAAGTGACCACTGATGTCATCAAATGCCAAATTCAAGCAGGCACCAGTATTTACAGCACTCTGAAAACTTTTCAGCTCCAGGTTATGATGGTTTGTTCCTTTTTCCAGTTTTCTGCATCTTTTTTGGATCCTGTGATTCAGACCTATTTCCCTGTGTACCAGGCTTGTTTACCCATTCTTCTGTTGTACTAAGCGCATCACACCTTCTAGTACCAGTCAGACACTCCAAGAGGGCTGAGACCTGTGATCTCCCTTCAGCTAAGCCCAAACTTATTTGCCAGGAGTCCCTGCTGAATACCAGGGGGTTTTGTTAGACTCCGCTCCTCTATTCCGCCAGCGCTAATCTCAGTTGACACCAAGATGTCACCAAACCTGTCATCAGCTGGGTTTTTTCAAGCCATCACAAATCAAGTACTGTCTTGTGCCCCATCACTATTTATTTCTGTTTATTCATAGGAAAGAAACTAATGGGTTTACATGACACAATTAGTTTATAGACCCTGATTAAGAGCTGGTCTGATTATAGTGTTAATCAGTGGGTTATAACACTAGTAATGGATGGGTTTTTCCCGTCGTATTACCAAAAATGCTTTTTTTTGGTTGGATGTTTAGTTTTCTATGGTGGGTTGGCCAGCGGCTTAGTTTGTCTGGGGGTATCTTGATACCCTGCTCTGGTTTTGGCAAATGTTTTTCAATAGCTATTTGGAAATGTTTCTTATATTTACATAATCCAGAGGTTGTCAAGCTGGGGTTCTGTATCTTTACGGAAATAACAAGGCTGGAAAAGAGAGAACCACATGAAATCCAGGGTAAAGTACAGTGGTGAAGGGGTCACAGAATGAATCACTATACTATACACTTTTAACACTATGTAACACCCTCTATTAATATCACTTAATAAACCCAGAAGCCTGGAATGATTCCAGTATTTGCACAGTCCAGAGGTAGACAGCTAGTGGTTCTCCAGCTGTCATGGAACTACAAATTCCAGCAAGTCCAGCTAGTCAAGAGCTTGCTGTGGCCTGTATTTCCTCAATAATAGAGGGCCACAGATTGCCTACATCTAGGGTAATAACTAGTTGTGGTCAAGTGGTCACTACTATTCTTTACCCCTATAAAGCTCCTCCCCACCCCAAAATGACATGTAAAAAATAAGGATATGCACAGACAACAAAAAACCTAATATATATATATATATATATATATATATATATATAATGATCAAACAGTAAAAATAATATTTTTATTTGTTTTAACTTATGAAAAACATTTATTAGGATGTTGTTAATGTCTACTGAGCATAAAATATATTTTTACAGTTGGTCCCTTATGCATGCTATAATATGTGTTTGCAAACAGGAGCGTCATCACTACTGATCAGGACTTAGACTAACCCTGTAGCTGGAGCAAGAGATACAGCAGAAAAACAAGTAACTTTGAGATACTCAGAGCTTCATTCGGATGTGCCTGTGTGCGCCTGAGTTTGGCACGTCCCTGCAAGATATTGACTATAGCAAAATGCCCCTTCCCAGGCCCTGTTCGCTCCCCAAAATCGTAGGGTGAAGTAAGTGTCCTTTGCGATCGTAGACAGAGCAGACAGGGCTGCATTCACAGACGTATTTCCCGGGCATGCGAAGAGTGATTTTGCATACAATACGCTCAAAATCGGTTGTTGAACCAGGTTTACTTCTCCTCTGGTTCAACATATAATTGGGCAGACTGAGGGCTAGATTTACTAAACTGCGGGTTTGGAAAAGTGGAGATGTTGCCTATAGCAACCAATCAGATTCTAGCTTTCATTTATTTAGTGCATTCTACAACATGACAGCTAGGATCTGATTGGTTGCTATAGGCAACATCTCCACTTTTTCAAACCCGCAGTTTAATAACTATACCCCTGAGTCTCTTTTAAATGATCATGTTAATGAAGTAACACATTTTAAGTTGTATAAACAATGTGTGGAACACACTGGTGGATGGAATAATGTCATTCATCCAACTTGTGGTTATCTAAAAAGTAATAAAAAGGCAAAATAGAAATATAAAAATAAAACATAAACCAAGATCAATATTTATGCAGTCTATTTATGATTTAACGTTACAGGGTAATTAGTGGTTTGAGGGTTGATATTATGAATTTATTATAACGTTGTCACAAACCACACCAAAGAAACATAGCATTGCTAAGAAAGTGCTGCTGGGCAATTAATTGATGTATCTTGAAGTACCAACATGAATAACTGTCTGCAGTAATGGTGCAAGTAAAAATAATAGAGGAAACAGTGACACATACTAGAGGGAACAATCGTTAAAATAGGCTTCTTATGGGGAAAGATCTGGATAATGGATAATAAAATATCTTTCAGAAACATATTTTAAGGCTGCACATTTTTTCTGCTTAGTAAAAATAGTGTATAATGGTTTGTAAGGATGATGATAATGCTAATGATTGTGATGATGGACAGTGATGATGATGAATAGTGACAGCTAGCTTCATAGTAATTCTTACTATGTTAGTATAACAATGTGCATCACTTCCAAGTCCCCCTTTTATCCTTTGCATCTTATTTCCCGATCCTGCCCCCGAAGCCTAATTAAAGGTTGCAACTTTGTTGCATTTTGATAACTAGTTGTCAATGCCAGTGAGAATATTACAGAATAATGCAGCTCAGTGTTTCATTGTCAGTAGTATTCACCCATATTAAAAAGTAGAAATGTATAAAGGAGAATTGTATTGATCGATTTCTAGCCTTGCTTTTCATTTTACTTTGTTTTGTTTTCTTAGTTTTGCACATGAACGTATTTGTATTAAAGACAAACTCCACTTTTTGATCAATTTCAATATGACATGTCCCTTAACTTATCTAATATAAGTCACCACTTAACTATTATGGGCCTGAGTCATTAAGGAGAACAAAGGGTAGAAAAGGAGTACCATTGCACCAGGGCAAAACCGTGTTGCATTGGAGGGGGAGGTAAATTTAAAATGTGGGGACAGATTTATAGTTAGGATAGGGCATTTCCTAGATCAATTTTAACTTTCTGTGTAAAAATAAAGATATCAAATATTTGTGTGCCACATGAAAAACAGACAGTATTTATCTTATGTGCAAAATAATAAATTAATTTGCACCCCTTGCACTGTAACATGGTTTGTCCCAGAGAACATTTACTCTTTTTTTTTGCCTTACTTTCCTTAATGACTCAGGCTCTATACAGTCATGGCCAAAAGTTTTAAGAATGACACAAATATTATTTTTTACAAAGTCTGCTGCCTCAGTTTTTGTGATAGCAATTTGCATATACTCCAGAATGTCATGAAAAGTGATCAGATGTATTGCAATTAATTTCAAAGTCCCTCTTTGCCATGACAATGAACTTTATCCCAAAAACAACATTTCCACTGCATTTCAGCCCTGTCACAAAAGGAGCAGCTGACATCAGGTCAGTGATTCTCTCGTTAACACAGGTGAGAGTGTTGAGGAGGACAAGGCTGGAGATCACTCTGTCATGATGATTGAGTTAGAATAACAGACTGGAAGCTTTAAAAGGAGGGTGGGGCTTGACATGCAAGGATATTGCTACTAGTAAGATTGTACCTAAATCGACCATTTATCGTATCATCAAGAAATTAAAGGAGATAGGTTCAATAATTGTGAAGAAGGCTTCAGGGCACCTAAGAACATCCAGAAAGCGCCAGGACCGTTTCCTAAAGGTGATTCAGCTGTGGGATCAGGCCACCACCAGTCAGAACTTGCTCAGGAATGGCAGCAGTCAGGTGTGAGTGCATCTGCACGCACATTGAGGCGAAGACTTTTGGAAGATGGACTGGTGTCAAGAAGACCTGCAAAGAAGCCACTTCTCTCCAGGAAAAACATCAGAGAGAGACTGATATCGTACAAAAGGTTCAGGGATTGGACTGCTGAGGACTGGAGTAAGGTCATTTTCTCTGATGAATCCCCTTTCAGATTGTTTGGGGCATCTGGAAAAATGCTTGTCTGGAGAAGAAAAGTTAAGCGCTACCATCAGTCCTGTGTCATGCCAATAGTAAAGCATCCTGAGACCATGTGTGGGGTTGCTTCTTAGCCAAGGGAGTGGACTCAATCACAATTTTGCCTAAGAAGACAGCCATGAATAAAGAATGGTACTAAAACATCCTCCAAGAGCAACTTCTCCCAACCATCCAAGAATAGTTTAGTGATGAACAATGCCTTTTCCAGGATAATGGAGCACCTTGCCATTAGGCAAAAGTGATAACTAAGTGGCCCGGGGATCAAAACATCAAAATTTTGGATAATTGGGCAATAAGCTCCCCAGACCCTAATCCCATTGAGAACTTGTGATCAATCCTCAAAACCCACAAATTCTGACAAACTCCAAGCATTGATTAGGCAAGAATGGGCAGCCATCAGTCAGTATTTGACCCAGAATTTCATTAACAGCATGCCAGGGTGAATTGCAGAGGTCTTCAAAAAGAAGGGTATTAAAGTAATTCTATCGTTTTCAAATAAGCATTGCCCAAGCGATTGTATTGTGTTTCTAACGCACAAAGTGATTTATTTTAGCAGATGTAAATAGTCAACAATTCAATACATTATTATATTATGATACAGTACAGCCAATACCAAAAGTTACATACATACCGCGCTCTTATCGCATGCGCTCGCTACGCTAACCACGGGCACCCCTGGACAGTGATTCACCTTTGAATACTGTGATCAGTGAAGACTGAGAGAGAGTCGTGGGGGTGCAGCTATGATTATATATGCAGTCAGTGTTATAGATTGAACAATAGAGATGACGTAGCTTGCTTCTATAGGTCCAGACAAGGGTGGTTCCAGGGTAAACAGGTCATAGGCTGATTCAATCTAAGGAATCCAAAGGTGGGGGTCGTCTCTCCAGGGGATGTGCTCCAGTTACAATGAATTAATTAGCATTTCACATTCTGATATCACTCTGGCTATTTATTCCCTAACATCAATAACTAGAGTATGCAATATGCGATCTCTTCGGTGATGGAACCGGACAGCTGATGATGAATAGGGGATTAGTATGATATCAGACATGAAACATTTCCCATAACCTGAACCTTAGATAACACTAAAGTGTACATATAATCATAATATATAAACTAATAATAAACCAAATACTGTCTGCTCATAAATTACTGTGTAATGGATCCAATAAGAATATGAATTACATAAATAACTAAATGTTTTCATGCGAGTGTGTGCGTGCGTATTTTACCGTGCGATCGCCGTATGCCACGTGTAGCGTGGCATACTGAGTGCAATCAGCCAATAAAACAATATTAACCAATATACTTTCGTTCATCCAATTATACGACTTCGAAAGTTCCACCCTTTGATAGTACAATAAACTATCACCTTAAAGATGTTATATGCAGGATCTCAGTACCACGTTTCATTGCTATGTAATGCAAATCCTCCTTGGGGTATGACCACGCTGTTTGTAGATCTAAACAAGTTATCATAAGAGAGAGTCTTAATTCTCAAAACGATTTCTTCTTTTACTATAGACCGTACATTTCTGGAGCTTGGAGATAACCTTTTGTATGCCCTTCAAGGGTGCAATAAAACACGTAATACATTATTTGGAAAGGTACAAGGTACAATAGAACATGTATCAGCTATACAGAATACTCTACTACAGTTCTTCAAGTTTAACAGGTTCTTCTGTCCAACGCATGTCTTTAAGCTCAGAATAGATTTAAACACTTCATGTTCATCAATAGCATCATCCTATGTCTATCAATAATGTCATATACAATCTCCTTCAGCTTGCGTTAATATACACACTTCTAATAATGTCATCAGTTCTTTTCATCAACACTTGTGGGCGGGCTATTGTCTGTTCATTCTTCTCAGTCTCCCAATACTCAGATTTAACAGTGATCGGCTTGCGAAACATTGGGAGACTTCAGACTAAGGTGTCGTACTTTTTCCCCTAGTGACCTCCCACCCATAGTTCGGGTACCTCAAGAATATTTAGTGGGAAGAGAACTAGTCCTACTTGATATAATCACTGAGGTATGTGAGAGCACGCCCAGCACTTTGTTTGGTCTAAAACCTTACCCTCCCAAGAATGATAATCATTCTCAAGGATGCCTGCTCAAGTCCAAATATTACTGGACTGGCATCGCTGGGTGTACCTTTTTTTTTTTTTTTAACTATGGGGTCACCGTACTTACGGACGTAATGCTACTCAGACAATAGCCCCTCGCACTTTCTCCAAGCTCCAGGGTTTCCAAATTTTCCTTTACCTCTGAATTGAATAGAGTAATTGGCTGGACCGATTATGCTACTAACTTCTCCTTCATCCCCAATTCCTCAACATCATTACCTGAACCAGCCTCTGTCACCTGCTAATAATTAAAAGAATTGACCGTCCCGAGAAGAGAATGAAATGAAAGAACACAAAACAGGAAAAACTACACCTTCATGCTGGACAACTGTCTTAGCCTTTGGCTCAGGTGCTACTAACTGCATTAGAGGCCTTCCAGAACATACTCATGAGTGCCGTTGGACCCTTCTCTGAGTGTTGGCCCCTCTGCAGTGGGTGGAATGGGCACCAGTGTGTCTCTGCTACCCTTGAAGCCGTGATGCTGGTAGGCTACACCTGGTACCTGTCTGTCAAATAACCTGAGCCTAAGAAATTACTGCTCCACAACTTACTCTCCCGATCCAACATCCTGACAGTTAGTGTGACTTTTCAGGAAACAGTGTTTTGGATGTTCTCGGTTGCTGTCTCACTATTTACCTTCCCTCTCAAGGTCTAACCTAGTTTTTCAGTTACAATCTCATCTCGAGAGGGGTCAAGAACATTTCAAAAATCGTCAGGTTAAGAGGCTACCCAGGAGTGACCTTTTGGTAGCGGGGAAGGACTAGTGGCCGAAGCTATCAGTCACTTCAATCGAGTTCCAACTCTTATTCTATTCAATTTGTTCTACCTAGTAACATTACTTTATGTTCACACTGGTTTATGGATAATTGAAAGTATGTGATTTGTTACCACTACTCATACATTATACATCTATTATCAATAACATGAATACCCCTATCATCTATTATGACTCTAGGACTATCACATTGAATAACAAAAGCTTTGAGTATGACACAGTAATACATTAGACACATTTCAATACACCTTTACCCAGACACATTTCATTGGTACACCACTGTATACTTGAGAATCCTGCATGGTGGTAATTGGATGACGTGTATTTGTTTCACCTGGAGAAATTCTTCAGGTAACCCAAATGCTCATATATTAACCAATATGTGTATGTGTGCATGTGTGTGTGTAAGTGTTCACATTTTAAAATTAAAACAATACAACGAAAAATAAAACAAAACATAGATTTGTTAGCTGTCACATAAAACCCTGCTGTCTATTTGACAGCTGTGTTCGCCCTGGTGTGACAGCCATGTATGGTCGTGTGTGTAAGTGTGGACTTTACTAGCAGTTACTTCAGTTGGTAACTGTGTCACTGTATAAAGTCCTCTATGTAGTGTCCTACTCATGTGCTGGTACTGTTATAAAAAGATTTTTCAGTTAACTCAACATCGCCCCCTAGACTAGAAAAATGCTGAAGACCAATGTATATCAATCGATTTTTTCCCTCTGCCAACTCACATGCCATTCTCAGTACCTTACATTCAGCTACTTGACTAAGTGAGAAAGACAAAGGGGTCTATTTTTATAACACTTTCTTCAAATATAACAGTACCCAGTACATGTCTGTCTAACAGTGAAAAAATTATAAAACACAAAAATTCTACAATTTCTAGGGTTTCATTCCAATGTTCTATACAGAGATGCATATCTGTATGCCTATCCTCCAGCAATCTCCTGACCCCACCCTTTGTGCATCCATATAAAGGCACATTTTTGTACAGGAGGCATGAACCACAAAAACAAAAAACAAAAAAACAAAACAGATATGCAATCTATAAAACATGAATCGTATTTCCTCCCAAAAAAAACCTTTCTGCTTAAAATCAGCAGTTTCTATACACATGAAAACAAAACCCCTGACTGTTTCTGTAACTCATGTCAATCTAGTGTGTGTATCCCTGAACTCGTCTTATGTAAAAAAATATGTCTTAGCCCCATTGATGAGACTGTGTCTGTTTTTATCTCTACCAGAGCAGAGAGAGAGAGAGAGAGAGAGAGAGAGAGAGAGAAAGATAGAGAGGTACTAGCATAGATGTAAAGAATGAGAAATAAGGAATCAATGAATAATAGGAATACAAAGATTTGAATACAAACATACATGCAGAAAGGGAGATTTTACAACACAAATGACAGCTGGATTGGACTCTATGGGGAAAATGGCTGTATTCATTCCACTAATCCCCTTAGCTATTTGCTAAACTATGACCCCTCCCCCTACTTGACTAGGGGGTCTTACGTCAACCGTGCAATCCAGCTGTCGTCCGTCATTTGTTCATAAATAACTCAGTATTTAATTAACTACATACCTTTTCAACGGACTTTCTGACTTATGACAGAGAAATGTAAAAATTAACTCTTGATGACTCATCTGATTAGTCTTTCAAGAGTGATTTTTCTATTTCTCTATCCCACCGCTGTAAACACTAAGTCTATATTTCTTTTGTGTACTCTTATCTGTGAGGAGAAAAACAAGATAGTTATCTTAAACCAGCAAACAAAACAAACATTTCCATTCTTTACCATCGGCCAGCGATTTAGGAAAGCAAATATGTGACAACATAAAACAAACAAGCAACATCAACAAAGTATACCTTTTAAATCAGTAACCTGCACACTAATACTTACCCCAGTTTAACATTTACCCCGCCTGATTGTAGGACTATAGGTGTGACCTGACTCCTAGCGCTGACTATCGCTTTTCTGCGCAGCATTTGCTGCTATAACATGTGCGGGCAGGTGTGAGTCTTCTAGTCTATGTGAATTCCTCCTTGGAGGATATCTACGTGACCCACCCCTATGTGTATTGTGTCTTTCCTTTTTACAATCTCTCCTAATATGTCCTTCTTCTCTGCAATTGTAACATCTCAATATTCTAGGTTTCCTGTTATGTGGGTTGTATGCTGGTGGTCGTGTGTGCAGTCCCTCTAGTGCTGGGATACTTACCATCATTACCCTATCACTTATTGTCTCTTTCTGTTTATTTATACTTTTATCATGTCCTATAACTGACCCCCTGAGAGCACTTACAGTGATTCCTTTCCAGTTTGGTAATGAAGTTTGCACCCTTCTTTTCAAGTTTTCCCTGAGGCCATCCATTAGAACTTTAACAGCAACCTCGCTGTAGTGTACATTATCCTTTATGTCTGATACCCCAGTATATTTGGCCATTGCTATCAGAGCCCTGCAAAAATAGTCTGTTGCATTTTCACTATCTTTTTGCTTGATAGTAAAAATTTTACTCCAGTCCACTACCACTGGAAAATATATGGCCAACTGTGTGATTATTATCATCCTCAGTTAAGGATTCATCCTCCTCCAGCATACAATCTTTAATGAACGTTTGTATATCAGTATTAAGAGGAAGACAGGTCTTCAATAATATTCGCCAATCATTATTAGTAGGCTCGTACACATTACCATAATATCTAATAAACTTCTGACATTTGGTCAAATCTTTCCTAGGATCAGGGAAATCAGACAAAATTGAAAACATTTCAGACCTAGTCCATGGATCATGCTTTGCTACATGTTTTAAGGGAACGTCACTATCTCTGTCCGCTTTCCGATTGGGAACTGCTGTTGTGCAGACAGGATGTAAGTCTACCAAATCACTATGTTCTGAACCAGTTGCTGAAATTGCTGCTGCAGTACAATGGGTGTCTCCCCCTCTGTTAACCTTTACATTATTCTCACCACTTTCAGCCGCTGCCCCTGCTGGTGGGATCGTTCCTTTTCTTTGTCCTGAAACATTACTTTTAACATTACTTAAAACAACATACAAGTTACAAGTTACAGCTTTTACATTTTTGGCATTGGCTGTACTTTCCGCCCCGACCGAATTTGTCGGGGGCGTGTTTTCGCTCAGTTCGCCACGCTTTGCAACGCACACTTCCGGAATGCTTGTTTCCAGTACGCTTACTTCCGCTGAACACGCGCTTCATTGCCACGTGTACCCTTCTTGTTGACACAATTTTAAACAGCTATCATGTTCAATTCTTGTTTTTGTTGATTTAATCAACCGCACTTTATTTCTAACAATATTTAACACCTCTGACTCAAAACTACCCATGTTTGGGAAAGGTCTTTCACAATCCTTGGTCATTTTGACCCACTTGTCGCAATATTCAGTTGCGTATGCACCATATTTATTAAACATGAGAAATCTTGCTGAACTAACCGGCCATTCATTAGGCAGCACATCATCATCATCATCATTTATTTATATAGCGCCACTAATTCCGCAGCGCTGTACAGAGAACTCATTCACATCAGTCCCTGCCCCATTGGAGCTTACAATCTAAATTCCCTAATATAGACACACACTCGCTCACAGACACAGACAGACAGACAGACTAGGGTCAATTTTGATAGTAGCCAATTAACCTACCAGTATGTTTTTGGAGTGTGGGAGGAAACCGGAGCACCCGGAGGAAACCAACGCAAACACAGGGAGAACATACAAACTCCACACAGATAAGGCCATGGTCGGGAATCGAACTCATAACCCCAGTGCTGTGAGGCAGATGTGCTAACCACTAGGCCACTGTGCAGCACAACACGAACTATCTCTAGCGTTTGCTTCGCATCCATTGTGAAAACAACCTATTTCTCAACGCTACGCAAAAAGACTTTTTACCTGTTCTCCTTTCAAACAGAACCTATTAGAGATTTTTATCCGTGGATGGTTTCACAAGCTACGCCCACACACCTCTTAACACAGAAATATCATTGCAGACTAAAGGGCTACCAGCTCCTCGATACCCTTGACTCTACCACAAAATCTGTTTTCACTGTATACCCTGTATACTACTTATTCAAATCACGTACTTCTTCAATACACTGTATGCTACATAAAAACATATACTACCCACATACTACCATATCACCGTATACCCTGTATAATACCTATAACACCGTATGCTACATAAAAATCCACATACTACCTTATCACCGTATACCCTGTATACTACCTATTCCCACACCATATACAGCTTAGAATACTGTATATTACCTATAACACCGTATGCTAAATACAAATTCACATACTACCAATATCACCGTATACCCTGTATACTACCTATTCCCACACCATATACAGCTTAGAATACTGTATATTACCTATAACACCGTATGCTACATACAAATTCACATACTACCTATTAAACTGCACCGTATGTTACAGAAAAAATCCACATACTACCTTTTAAACTGCACCGTATGTTACATAAAAAATCCACATACTACCTATAATAGTGTTCTTATTTCAAACACAACCATCCAGTCCCCCTGGTCAGGCAGCAACCGATATCTCTGTCTTTTCAATAGTAAATCACCTGTTTGTCTGTCTTCAGCAGTATGCAAATTCTTCCCTTATCTATCTCTTTTCAACAGTATGCAAACTCTTCTCTTATCTTTATGCATACCATTCACATACAACCTTTTGTTTTCTGCACAGAAAATAGATTTTCCAAACAATGGTAGTTTTACAGAGGTTTTAACAAATGCTTATATAACAGACTATGAACATATTAACACATATGTAGACTATGTTACATATATAACAGACTATGAACATGATTGTTTAAACACGTGGTAACAATACCGGAAGTTCATACATGCTAAACAGGAAGCACACATACACTAGGCAATGCAATACCCTTTAAAATGCAAAACAACAATAAAAAGAAACATTTTTCTTTCTTGTCCCTAGATTCTAGTTAGCATTCCTTCAGATTACGCAACTGCGGACATTCGACTTCTCAACACAAAATGGACAACAGGTTTTGAACACATTGCGTTCTTTCCCATATGAGACGTGTCCGTCAATATCCACGCTTTGTTTAGGAACCGAATTCCGTCAGCGTTGCATACCTTCCGGAACCGTAACCTCCTAACTCAAGAGCCCCCAAATTATTAAAGTAATTCTATCGTTTTCAAATAAGCATTGCCCAAGCGATTGTATTGTGTTTCTAACGCACAAAGTGATTTATTTTAGCAGATGTAAATAGTCAACAATTCAATACATTATTATATTATGATACAGTACAGTACAGTCAATACCAAAAGTTACATACATACCGCACTCTTATCGCATGCGCTCGCTGCGCTAACCACGGGCACCCCTTTACAGTGATTCACCTTTGAATACTGTGATCAGTGAAGACTGAGAGAGAGTCGTGGGGGTGCAGCTATGATTATATATGCAGTCAGTGTTATAGAGTGAACAATAGAGATGACGTAGCTTGCTTCTATAGGTCCAGACAAAGGTGGTTCCAGGGTAAACAGGTCATAGGCTGATTCAGTCTAAGGAATCCAAAGGTGGGGGTCGTCTCTCCAGGGGATGTGCTCCAGTTACAATGAATTCATTAGCATTTAACATTCTGATATCATTTATTCCCTAACATCAATAACTAGAGTATGCAATATGCGATCTCTTCGGCGATGGAACCAGACAGCTGCTGATGAATAGGGGATTAGTATGATATCAGACATGAAACATTTCCCATAACCTGAACCTTAGATAACACTAAAGTGTACATATAATCATAATATTTAAACTAATAATAAACCAAATACTGTCTGCTCATAAATTACTGTGTAATGGATACAATATGAATATGAATTACATAAATAACTAAATGTTGCGTGCATATTTTACCGTGCGATCGCCGTATGCCACGTGTAGCGTGGCATACTGAGTGCAATCGGCCAATAAAACAATATTAACCAATATACTTTCGTTCATCCAATTATACGACTTTGACAAGGGATAACACGGCAAAAATTGACTCTTTGCATAAACTTAATGTAATTGTCAATTATAGCCTTTGACACTTATGATATGCTTGTAATTTTACTTCAGTATACCATAGCAACATCTGACACAAACGTCTAAAAACACTGAAGAAGCAAACTTTGGGAAAACCATTACTTATGTCATTCTCAAACCTTTTGGCCATGACTGTAGGTTTTAAGTTACAGCTACCAATAGGTTCCTGTAGCAGCCTCTAGCTGGTTGTCTCAGACAACCAGGGACGCTCTGATATCATAGCAGAAATGTTTATGTTAAAGACCATTTAAGGATATCCCTAATATTACTTGTCATGTAAGCTTAAGGAGGATGACACTGGGTGTACACACGGTAACCCATAGCAACCATGGCAGATCTTAACATTAATTTTGTAAACTGTACCGAAACAAAATATAAAGCATTGCTATGGTTTACAGTCCATTTGTGTACAACTAATAATGGTGCAATAATAAAAATTTCTATATAGTGTGTGTGTATATATATCTATAATATAAATGTCTAGTGGTGTGTGTTAGTCTGTCTGTGTGTGTGTGTGTGTGTGTGTGTGTGTGTGTAAAAAATAAAATAAAACCAAGCTGCAGCGCCACCTGATGGGCGGAGTTATACACTGACCTACTAAATTCTTAGTGTGTGTGGAAAAAAAAATTCAGAAAGGGCTGAAATTTGGTATACTAAGATGTTTTTAATTTGTTAATTTAATTTGTTAATTGTTAAAAGTGTTTATAAATATTTAAAAAAATATATATATATTTCTTGAAGGAGAAGTGACAGTTGGGAGTGGTTGGAGGTTGCCGGGGGTGACAGTGGGGAGTGGTTGGTAGTTGAGGCCTGGGCTATGGCCAAAATGCATGACAAGAACCTTTTTAACACCTTAAGTAGCTTGATTTGACTAGAATGCATGAGTATCATGCATGGGTTAACTTATATATATATATATATATATATATATACAATATAATACTATATATTATATAGTATATAATATATAGTATTAGGGTAGAACAGTCATACAGCACCACTATGCATTCAGCAACAGGGGATTCTACAGATTCCTTTTTATTAAACTATATTATTATTTTTGAGGATGTTTCTGGGTCTACCATCCACAGATTGAATCAAATCTATGAGGGCACTGTGTGCTGGGTGTATAATTATTAATGAAAAGCACAGGACGGTTAGGAACAGAATACACTATAAATTCAACACATGCTTTTCTATCGTATCAAAATTAATGGTTTATAATTTGTTCCATTATCAATACATCCAGCTTTCTTAATTCGTTTAAGATCTAACAATTCGATGGCAAAGATATACGGACGGCTTTGAATCAACATTTCCTCTTCGTTCTCCTTGTCTTCATGGGTAATTGAAAAGTGTTCAGAGTTTGGTTCTCTGAAACCTCTTCTTGTATTTAAATAGAAGAAAGCAGGTTGGGCAAGGTCTGAAGAAAATCATTTCCATTAGAGTTGAGTAAAGAATGGGAGTGAAGATCATCTTTCTGATTTATTCTAATATAATTGGAATAATAACCCTCCCGGCTTTCTACCGTCAAGGATGTCAAAACGCCGCTGAAAGACAAGTGCGCCTGGAGGACAATTTCTGTTTTGTTTTTTTTACTTTAAATCTTCCTTTCTGGCATCCTTTCAGTGTTGTAATTACTACAGGATTATTCAACATTTATATCTCAGCTGAAATCTTTTTTGCTCACCTCCAGTTCTCGTTCTTGAAATATATATTTGCTTTCCAGATTCATAAGCTCTCCTCTACTAGTTCTAAACATAATCCAGTGTTACCCTCATGTATATTCAATGGCTATATGGAATTGCACACATAAATTAAACACAGTAGAGGCTGAACATTACTAATGAGGGTACATCCTTCTCATTTACTAGGAACTAGTGACATAATTGAGGCAAAATATGGCAGCCTCCACTGTGTCTAGGTGATAGGTACGCTTTAGGAACAGCATAGGAAGTACATGGTCCCTAACTTCAAGGGATAGTCCAGGTTTATAGATTAGTCGTTGAAATGTCTCAGTTATTAAATTGACAAAACATATAGTATAATTTTTTATTATTATTATTATTATCGTAGATTTGTAAGGCTCCACAGTTCTCCCAGTGCCATACAGTAGAGAAGACAAGGACATACATAAAACAGGACATACGTAAAACAAGAATAGACAAGGCAGTCAAAATAAATGTAGACATGAAAACAAAGGGTATGGAGGACCCTGCTCATTAGAGAGCTTACATTCTAAAGGGAAGAGGGCACAGCTGAAACAAGAGGAGCGAGTGTGGCTCAGCGTGGAGATTGGGATAGTTGTGAGGGTGCTTTAGTGTGAATAGTGTTATTGAGGATAAAAGGTCACCTCTAAATAAAGATATGGGTTTTCAAAGAGCATCTAAAGATTTGAAGGCTGTGGGAAAGTCTGATTGAGCGTGGAAGGGAATTCCATAAGTGGGGAGAAGCACAGGAGAAGTTTTGTAGGCGGGAGTGAGAGGTGATTATCAGAGACAAGACAACGCGCAGGTCAGATGTAGATCTAAGGCGGGAGGGAGAGTATTTTAATATGAGATTTGAGATGTATGCAGGGCTGTTGTTGTTGAGGGCTTTGTAGGTGAGGATGAGTAATTTGAATTTGATTCTGAAGAACACAGGGAGCCAGTGTTGGGATTTGCAAAGTGGTGCAGCAGATGTGTAGCCGTGAGAGAGGAAGATCAGTCTCGCAGCGGCATTTAAGATGGATTGAAGTGTGGATATATAGGTGTCAGGAATGCCAGATAGCAGGAGGTTGCAATAGTCAAGACGGGAGATTTCTCTTTTTCTATAAATTGAAAGCAATTCACAGTATCTATGTTATTCCCTGTGATTTGTAAGTTATTATTTAACGAAGAGGGGTATTTGAAATGCCAACTACAAACAAAAAACAAACATTATAACTAAATTCAATACAAATATCTTGATCGGGATTATAGTGCACATAGGTTCATCAAGATCATATGATCTTACACAAAGCTACTCAGCAATAAAGCCTCTCTGGAATTTACACCATTAAGATGGCGTTAGCAGTGGGATTAATATATAGAATTGTGTATCTTCTGATGGTTAGGAACTCGGCTGTTTTACAGAATGTGATATTTAAATGAGCAACAATGGGATGGAGAATGAGCACTTATCCTCAAAAGTACATTTTTTTTATGGGTGCTCAGGATGTACGGTAATCAGGATTTGTTCTGTACTTTCAACTGTACAGCTTTTACACCATCTGGGTGTGGTGGGTAAGTTCTTTTATGTGTGCAAAAATACTGGCTTAGCATTTCAGAAGCGCTAGGCACACAAACCCTAACTTGGTGTGACCACCCCCCTTTTTACATGCACACCGTCGGGAAGTGCCAAGCTTATCTACGGGACAATGGTGGGAGTCATGACATAGTAGTGGGATGTGGTACAGTTTAGTGCAGGTTCAGACGTCCCATGACTCTTTTGCTTTTGTCAAACTACAAGACCCAGCATGGTGCAGAAGGGCACTTTTAGTTCCACAACAGCTGTAGAGCCACAGATTGTCTGATCTTGCTCTAAACATGGGCTTATCATAGTAATAATAAGACATTTCTATGAAAGAAACATTTTATGAAATATAATAATGCTTATGTTTGCAGATTATATTGGTATAACAATAAGTTACCATATCAGAGGCTCAATCCAGCCGCACCACAAATTGAGAATAAGAAGGTCCCAGATATTTGTCCCATGTTTCATAGAAATATTTTGTATTACAGTTTTATTTTTGTGGATAACATGCAAAAATGAAATAACATGTTTATAGCATTGTTTATAGGATGGTAATAGTATTGTGTGGTCTTTCTTTACACTTTATTGCACATTTGCCTAAAAAAATGAATAAGGTTACTGTATGTCACGATACCAGGACACCTAGGGCCTGATTCATTAAGGGTTGCATACTGAGCACAATGGGCCTGAGAGAATTAGGGAGAGCAAAACAAAAAACAGTAGTAAATTTACACTTTGGCAAAATCATGTTGCATTAGAGGGGGAGGTAAATCTAAAATGTGGGGACAGATTATAGTTGGGATAGGGCATGTCCTGGATCAACTGTGAATTTCAATATAAAATTAAAGCTTTAAGTATTTCTGTGCTACATGATAAAGCAGCAAGTGTTTTTCTTACGTGCAAAATAAACTAATCTGCACCCCTTGCATTGTAACATGATTTGACCAGGAGCAAATTTACTCCACTTTTCTGCTTTGCTCTCCTTAATGAACCAGGCCCAATGTGCGTTTGTTTTAAAATGCATGTAAATCGGGTATATGTGAGCCCAAATACAACAAGGAGCAGATGTGATACTTGAGGTGATGAATACAGGTGTATGCAGTGTCGGATTGGGACATGAAAGGCCCACCGGGGGATGTCATGCTAGGGGCCCACCAAAAGGGGTGTGGCCAGCCACCTGAAAGTGTGAATAGAGGGGGCATGGTCCGCCCACCAATGACATAGCTAGTTCCATATTGTAGCACATATAGCATATAAGAATGTACTGTATGCAAAAAGTGCACAGTCGGGGCCCCAGCCCCTAGATCGGTACAAAGTGGAATAGTCACTCAAAATCAGGACTGTCCTACCAGAATCAGAACATTTGGCAGCTATCCTGTTCTCTCCTACCTGTTCTTTCAGCTTTCACTTCCTGGGGGTAAATGTATCATACTGCAAGTTTCTGACGAGTTTGAAAAGTGGAGATGTTGCCTATAGCAACCAATCAGATTCTAGTAATCATTCATTTAGTACATTGAATAGAATCTGATTGGTTTCTATAGGCAGCATCTCCACTTTTCAAACCTGCCGGAAACTCGCAACTTGATACATTTATCTCCTGGTGTCTTAAGCCCACTAGTTGCTTGTCTTGATCCTAGAATTTTGGGCTCCTGTTTGGGGAAAAAAGGATAAGTACAAGAAATATGAAAAGACAAGCAATGAGTGAACCCTCTAGCCCCCCCTTCCCAACCAGCCCAGATGTTAAATCAATAGCAACACTCAGACACACACTAATACATTTCTCATACACACGGACACACACTAATGGGGATTATTATAACATTGTCAGGAAAGTCTCTGGGACGAGATAAATGAATTCCATGGAAGAGAAAGAAAACAATGGAACTGTAAGAACGGTGAGCTTATAACCACTTCTTATAACCATTAAAAACACTAAAGTTCTAAAATTAAAATATGTTCATAGGTTAATCGTTTGATTTTTACATTAGACCAATTCCAAGTGAAACACAAACAAATAGAGTCCCCTTTCTTAATAAAACTATAAGTAATAGTATTTCGGAGAAATGAGAAGTTGAACATAATGATAGGAGTGGCCCTAACGTGGTAATATGATGGACTTTGTAGTGACATTTTTACATCTCCCACTATGCATATTTCTGGTCATACCTGCAAATAATCAGACAAATAGACACATATGCACAAAGAGAAAGTCTCCGCATGTCTGCACTACCATAGAAAAAAAAAAAACACAAAAAGTGATAACAGTGTTATGTTGTACTGTATAACTTAACACTAATCCTTGAAAAAAAAATGGTTACTGTTTAGTTAATAAAAATTTACTGACTTTTCTTTTTTATGTGTAAAACAAAAAGCTGAAAGTAGACAATCCCTTCCGGCATACATTCAAGATAGTGGCGCATACTGCAGGGGTTACCGACTGTCCTTACTTTCCAAGGATTTTAAAGATTTCTCCCTGGAAATTTATTGTCTCTGCATATATCCCTGTTTTTTTAATTAAGTCAGTGGTATGATCCCTCTCTTTCTATATACTGATTGTACATCATAGTTGCCAACTTTGGGACAGGCCACGTGACCAGGGCTGGATTAAGGGAATGGAGGCCCCTCGGCTAAGGGCGCCTCCATTCCCCCGTGAGGCCCCTATTGTGAGCCACCCGCCGCCCCCGTCCCCCGTGAGGGCCCCCCCCAAAGCGCTTACCTGTCACTGTAGTCCTCCATCACCGGCGCACTGTAAGCTCCTTACTGAGGAGATCTCGCGAGAGTTCACTCGCGAGATCTCCTCAGTAAGCAGAGTACTGAGCGCCGGGGACGGAGGACTGGACTGACTGTGCTCGGACCGATCAATAATGCTGCTGCGGACTTTGAAGGGCCCCCTTGATGCCCGAGGCCCCTGGGCTATAGCCCAGTTAGACCTCGGGTTAATCCGGCCCTGCACGTGACAGGATTAGAAGGGAGCATGGTGACTTCTTTGCGTCACCATAGCCACGTCCCCATTATAAAATGCCTAAATCCACCGAATTGAATAGTGGGGGGCGGGGCTTAATGACGTGATTAAGCCCCCTTCCCCCCGTTATTCAATGCCATGAATTTTGGCATTCTTTAGGATATGGGAGAGTTGCCTACTCTTTCGGGAGTCCTCCCGGACTCCTGGAAATTCAGGAGCCTCCCGGAAATTATGGGAGTGTAGGCAAGTATGTAATGCATTTGTCATACACACTGACTCACACACACTGACTCACACTCACTCTCATACACTCTGACTCACACACACTGACTCACATTCACTCTCATACACTCTGACTCACACACAGTGACTCACATTCCCTCTCATACACACTGACTCCCATTCACACTTGAGTTTGGCACGCACTTACTGTACATTGACTACGGGCATACGCCCCTTCTCTACCCTACTCCCTCCCTGAAATCATGGGCTGTAGTAAGTGTCCTTTGCGTTCGCTGATTAATTGAGTTCTGGGCATGAGCAGAGTTATTGTGCTGGCTATAAGCAGAAAATTTGCCAGTTACATCCCTTAATGAATAGGGCTCCTAGTGGCTATTTAGTCACTAAGGCAGCAACAACAAGAGAGGGCCCTAGGCGAGCTTAACTTTTGTTGTTCCCACCCATTACCCCACTCTCGTCACACTGTATATCTTTTATTTAGGCACTGTTCTTAAGCACTGGTCTCAGCCTGCATCGGCTGGCTACACCCCCTCCACAGGAAGCCATTTCGCTCCAGTCCAAAACTGCATGGGGACCCTTACATAAATGTTTCTACAGAGCCCACAAATATCTAGTTATATGTCTGTCTGCAAGTTTATAGGAAATCACCATTAGCTTATAACTTTTCAGCAGCGGCTTTTGGCAGCGATAAGTTTTGAAACTGTAAAAGTATTAACACCTTCCCTACTTTGAAGTTAACCTATTTTACTCCTTTGCAGCATTTTAATTGTATTCCATTCACTACTGAAATCATGTCACATTCTTTTCTATCGATCAGTTTAGAACTCAAGCTTCCTCTTAAATTATTAATTGCAAAATTATCACTTTCTCCTTCAAGGTTTTCATTATACCCATTGTACAGTGCTGTATATTGGATCTGTAGTTTCCCATGGTACCTCACATCCACTGTAGCTTTGGTATAAATTATTCATTCCACATAACTTTGTCGTTTCTGCACATTGGTTCATAACTAGAGCAAAAGTATCATCGTTATTGCAAAACTTTCATTTCTGCAGATACTTTTCATCTGCAAAAGGGTTAAATTATAGAAAGCAGTCAGAAATGCTAGGGCTCTTTACTACGGAAAAAAGGTGATTCGTAGGTGACCTGATTAAACCCTTGCCGATGAGGCTTTTCTCACCCCTGTGATGAGCACTTTAACATATTTATTTAGTGCTTGCTGATCAAAAATAATCAACAGGCAAAAAATAAACAAGGGTACCAGAGGACTTCCCTCTTTCAAACATGGGTACCCCCAGCTTTTTAAGTGCCAGGGATAGAGAGATAGAGGCTCTAAAAGCATAGGCAAACCGAGGGGGGGGGGGTTCCTAGAGCCTGGAAACCCCCTTCCAAGCCTGGGGCACTGTATAATTGAGGTGGCTGGACCCTGCCCCCGCTTCACACGGCTCTGCCTGAAAAGGGAGAGCTGCGTGCACCTAACAATAGTGCACGCAGCATTGCCCATGTATATTATAGGGATAGGAAGAGTTGGAGAGCAGCCAAGCACTGTCTAATATTATAGCCACACCCCCATGCATGCTTGTCACGCCCACTGGTGGTGTGGTATGGAAACCCCCCTCTACAAATCCTGAGTATACCCTTTAAAAGAGCCTCCTTTATGCAGTATACCTGGCATTTCCAATTGCCTTTAATGGGACAGCACGGTGGCTAAGTGGTTAGCACTTCTGCCTTACAGCACTGGGGTAATGAGTTCGATTCCTGACCATGGCCATATCTGTGAGGAGTTTGTATGTTCTCCCCGTGTTTGCGTGGGTTTCCTCCGGGTGCTCCGGTTTCCTCCCACACTCCAAAAACATACTGGTAGGTTAATTGGCTGCTAACAAAATTGACCCTAGTCTAAGCGTCTGTCTGTCTGTGTGTGTCTGTGTGTCTGTGTGTGTGTTAGGGAATTTAGAATGTAAGCCCCAATGGGGCAGGGACTGATGTGAGTGAGTTCTCTGTACAGCGCTGCGGAATTAGTGGCGCTATATAAATAAATGGTGATGATGATGAATGGACTGCGCTCATGCAAGATTCCTTTGCTTCGTCAGAATCAGAAAATCCACAGATCACAGTGGGAAGTGGGTTTTCTTAACCCTTTAAATTTAGAGCATTTTAAGGGGTTGTGCAGAAGAGGAGTCCCACTCGTCCTTAGCACTCAAGGGGTTAATATATAGAAATATATTCAAAGTCAATACAAAGATTTGTGTATGGAGCTTTTCGTACCAAGGAGCACGAAGAGCAGAAGGAGTCATCCATTGCTGATGGAATAATGATGGTTTCACCATCGGCATAGGTAAGGGTTCTTTACTGTAAAAGTGGTTTTATCCATGTAATTCTTTCTAACCAAGAGGTGGTGATAGCAAATTCATAAAAAAATTAAAACAGATTAAATGCCTTTATTTCAAGAAATGGTGACTTGGCTATAATTAGTAGGAGGACATTATGGGTTCCAGTGATCAATCACCATTGATCAGTCGCCACCTATTGCCTTCCTTTCGATCAATGCAATGAGAATTTATAAAAGGTTGACCTGTTTTTGCTATTGATATTTATGACCTTTATGTATATAGCATCAAGCTATTACACAGCACTTTACAGAGAATGCGAAATCAGTCCATGCCGCACCCACCCACCCACCCACCCGGGTCAATTTGTCCAAAGCCAATTAACCTGCAAAAATATAGTTTCTTTTTTGGAAAACAGAGGGTTACCAGAGCTCTCGAAATAAACCCATTAGAACACAGAGAGAAGATTCCAACTCCAAACAGACATCGAATCACAGGATTGGTAAGGACACATAATAAGGACATTAAGGGAAAGTTATATATGGGTGGTGTTTAGTAAAATGTTATATTTAGCTGGACAGTCTCTTTAAGTCCTGGGGGTAAATTTATCAAGCTGCGGGTTTGAAAAAGTGGAGATGTTGCTTATAGCAACCAATCAGATTCTAACTGTCATTTTGTAGAATGTACTAAATAAATGATAACTAGAATCTGATTGGTTGCTATAGGTAACATCTCCACTTTTTCAAACCCGCAGCTTGATAAATCTACCCCCTGGGGTCAATGACAAGCAGAGGCTGATCCGGCAGATTATGACCTTTTAATACAGTAGGAGAAGTTTTTTGGAGCTTAAACACTACAATAATTCTTACTGACAATGTCGTAAAAAATACTGACATCCACCATTCTGTTAATGACTTATTATTTAATTCAATCTGGAAATAAGGCTAAAATGAAATGATGTGAAAACTAGAGGGCAAAGATAGGGACACATGTGCTTAGCATCATATGCAGGCTCCAAGCACTGATGTGATGCATCATATTTATAGTGTCAGTATGATGTCCTGTGTACTAAATAGTTCTAACGACTGCCAATAAATCTTCAGACTGCAAGTACAGACAAAAACTTGTTATTCAGATCTAGATACCTGGGCAGTGGATTAAATGAATTGCTGAGTGAATATGAAATATTGCAAAGATTTGTATAATATTTTGAAACGGGAGCCCACAGAGTTGCGTAGTTACACATTCCCTTAGTCTTTTAGGGAATGTCAACTGATGCAATTGACCAGACAATAAATATGTCCATATATTATAGTAAACAAAGAAAAAGATTATGCCCGAAAATGCTAATCATGTGAGTGCACAGATGTTTTCTATTTGTCCACATAGCACATTGATAATTACAAGCCGGCAGCCCGGTATTTGGGAACTTCCTGTGGAAAGTCAAGCTGAAATACACAAGGTTTAAAGTGTTAAACTGTCAATTCAAACACTTTCATATTACCACTTTAACACCACCAGATTCACTCATTCCACTTTTCTTTTGTTCTCCTATAATACTTCTAAATTTAGTCTCAACTATATATTAAATTATGAGGGTGAGGAAACACCCCGGGCTGATGAATAATGCCGCCGGCCGCACTACAGCTATAAAGAAAAAAAAAAGGGCTAACTCTATACATGCAGAGCAGTGGGAAGCAGGACTTACCACCCAACTGTCCCTGCATTTGGGGGGACAAAGTCTTGATAAAGTAGGACTGTTCCCCCAAAATCAGGACTGCACCACCAGAACCAGGACAGTTGAAAGTTCTGCTCTCTCCTACCTGCTCTTGCAGCTTTCACTACCTGCCACATTCCCAGACCGAGGGGGTATTCTAGGCAACTGGAAACCCCTTCCCCACAAGTGCTTAACTGGTATGGAAGGTAATCCGCCCACCAGTACTATTTTAACAACCAAATATAAAAAATGACCTTAGAAAACTGTGAGCGGCTGACGTCAGGCCGACCTTGGCAGCAGACTGAAGGAGCATATTAGCATATTGCAATAAATCCTATGGGCACCACTATGGCTGCAAAGGTACCTTATTGACTGTTGGGTGACATTAGCTAGCAACTAAGGGTGGGAGTGCCAGTGTGTGTGGATGTTGTCATAATATTGCCTTTCATATTGTGTTGATCAGGGCCTGATCCCTTTGTAATTCATAATCATTACTTACTGCTTACCTAGACTTAAAGTTATTTATTATGTTCCCAAGTAGTTATGTTATATTTGCTGCACAGTTGCTATCGTTTATAGCTACTGCCCTTATATTGCCTATTATCATTTATCTGTTCTCGTCCCCTTTATCCCTGTTTATTTAACTTTGTTGGTTTTCCCCTTTAAAACTTTTATTGTCACTTTGTGTTGTGCATGGTGCAGGTAGGTGTTCTTCCAAAATGACCCCTAACACGTATCAGCTCCCTGTGTAGAGCTAACCCAAGACAGACTTGGTTGGCGGCACTGAAAACCTCGTGAGTAAGTTACAGTTACCACGTTACACACTCTGCATACTGCTGAGGACCTACACCAGTGTACTTCCCAATTGCCAGGACTATTTGGTGGTATGTTCGTTCCGCACACTTACCACTTACTTACTTGCTTGTGGCAATAAAGAGGATTTATTATAGGTGGAGAAAGAGATTGGTGTGGCCTATTACTTCAGAAGTGCTAGACTCAACTAAGCTGGATTTGGTAAACTCCAAAGTGAGACTGTAATGCACACACTGTCCTGATTTGAAGATTAAAAATGATTGGTATTGGTAAGTTTTCTAACATGGTATCTTTTCAAAATGCTGCCTGGTGGAAATGCAGCCTGCAGTCACATCACTGCTCTGTTTGCACAAATGACATGCATAACAGTAGCACTAAACAGTATCCGTCTCTCATCATCACTAAGTTACAGAGAAGGTAACACATAATGGCGTTTGAAGTGGGATGGAGTGGGACGGACAAACTTAAGCCTACATTGTAGTGTCTGTTACACAGATAAAGTAAACAAAACAATATAGTACACACTGAGCATCCCTGGTTCTTCTAAACGAAAACATTGGAATGCCAGGTTTGAGCATAAAGACTAATCTCAAGGAGGTAAACACAAGTGTGAATTAAATTAAGAAATGTTTAATAAGTGTGACATAGAACAAAGTAATGAATGAATACAAATGAGAATAATGAACAAGAGACTATTATTGACCAGCACTACAGAGAGGCTTATGCCGGAGAAGAGGGTGCAGGAAGTGGACAAGGTACACCAAAACAGGAAAAGGAGCTAATTTAGTTTTAGCAAAGCAGATACTGTCCTTTCAGATGAGTCATGTTGTATTGGCAAATAGTTATGTTTGGGTCCAGAAGACTTAATGCAAGGAATATGCTTAGCAATGGACAAGTACTCTTTGATCATTTAGAAGGCAACAGAACAGAAAAGCAATTTCTGTTCTGTTATAATTTCTGTGTAAATTCATAAATGCTCATTAGCGGCTGTATAAATTGACAGTGATCATGACTGAACAGATTTCTGGATTATGCAATCAGATATTTAAAACCATCACAAATTTATGACCAGCAAAAGTATCGGGGGGGAGTCCAACAGGTTCAGCTACGGAAAGACCTGTTTAAAGAACTGAGATAAAGATGTGAAATGCACATGTGATGTTTTGTTGTATGATCTAGATATTACTTTATGCCTTGGTTACTAGATCATGCACAGGATATATTTCACACAGATATAGCTTGCGGCAGTGAACAGTCCACCCTTTCAAGTGATAAACTGGAGAATCCTGTGACAGATGATTACTTTAGCAGTGAACTGCTCAGGGTATTGATGTTAATGGTAAAAAATCATTCTGTCAAGGTGCACTGCCACAGTTTGTGTCTAGATTTAAAGGGCTGATACGCTAATCCTAATTTTTATGCCAACCTTGAATTAAAAGTTAATAGTCCAAACATTGTAATTATACTGTCTATAATCCTGTAAATACAAAAACATTGCTAATGATTTCTTCTGAATAAACAGGAGCAAGGTAATGTGTAAACACTGCAATGCAATGCACTACTGCATGCTATTCTCTAAATGTAACAGATATTCCATCCTGACTGTGCCTGTACAGAGGCAGAGTTATATGAAAAGAGCAGGACGGAGAACACTCTACCAGCCACTTCAAACAGGTCTAAGTAACACGTAACAGGGCACCCACTGGGAATCTCTGCTCACATCCATGATTACGCCTTAAGTTCCGTGTGACTGAAACCAATGTGCCCAGATTACTAAACACACCCGCTGGGGAAAGCTGTTCAGTTGAATAAACACAAAGTAATCACCAAAAGGAAATCTTACTCTTTAAAAGCCTGATTTCCTTTCAGTATGTTTTAAAATCATGGGGAGACAACACGATATATTCTATGATATAAGAGTACTTGACTGTTCAAACTTTTCTCCATGCTTACGGGAAGAAACATTACACTCTATGTGCAACTTTATGTCCCTATTTTGCACACAATGGGGTAGCTTTATCAAATCTTCTAAGGCTAGGTACACACTGGAGAATTTTTCGACCGACGTGTTATTTACAATGACTTTACCTCATACTTGCCAACTTTTCCTAGTTGGCTTCAGGGAGATCCCGCGGGAAGTGGCCATGAGGGGCGGGCCTTGATGAGTCGCGTAATTTTGGCTAAGATGACACAATATTTGCATCATTAAGCCCCCTCCCCACTTATCTATTGCGGGGGCGAGAACCGGGAGGTTGCCCTGCTCTCCTGGGAGCACGGGAGGGCTCCTAGAAATGCGAGAGTCTAGGGCAACTATGCGTTAAACAAAAACAGCTAATGAATCTCTAGAGACTGAAGTGTCTTTTACATTTCTGTCTCCATTACTGAAGTCATGTTGTCTTACCTGTCAGTCTTTGATTAAATATTGGTCTCCATGAAAATGGCTACCTCCATAGGCACCAATACATGGACATAGGACACAATTTCTGAATTGTGTCATCATGCCACAGATGGCGAAGCCAACCACGTCTTGTACTGGCTCAGCATCAGGGAGAATGCCAGACTCTTCAGGGAGTGAGGGAGATCACCCCTATTTCAGGGAGTCTCCCTGACATTCAGGGAGAGTTGGCAAGTATGCTTTACCTTTGATCGCTCGGACGTTTAATGCGCACACACTAGTCAAATTAACGAAAGACCGCCCGTCCAGGCAGCGACATTTTACAGCCATATTGTCGTGAACAAAGATTTTAATTTTGTACACACTGAAACAACATAACGTCCATCTAACAATGTCCCCAAGAAATTTAAATAAAGAGCAGAAATGAATGTTGGTAGTCCTTTGAAAGGTGTGGTCGGGTAGATGGGAAAGCTTGACAAATACTTTCAAGAATTAAGGGCTAACATCAGTGATGTAAATTAAGATAGAAAAAAAACTTCATGGAGATATTTCGGTTGTTTCAGAAGGTTATGCCACAAAGCACTAGCTAGTTTAACCATTAAAAAGTCCAATCCTATGGTGGTAATATCATTAAATTTAAACTTTATATTTTTCAATAATTAAATATTTCTACAGTATTCAACAATAAATCTGCTGGATTTACAATGTGTGGTTTATTCTGTGTATTTTACAAATATATGCATTAACAAGTAAATAAAGGTTGGATTATAAAACATGTTGGGGCAGATTCAATTGCCCGCATCACTGTAAAAGATAATGCACCCTGCACAATATTACCGTTATTACAGTAATAATGCTCTTAATTACCGTCATTGTGGTCATTTTAAAGCCGGGAGCCGCGAGCAGAAATCCGGGTTAAATTTACCGTAATAACAGTAGTACATTTATCGCGGCGCTATTCTGGGGGGAATTGAATACTTGCCAAATTTTCTTCGTTGGCTTCAGGGAGATTCTGGAGAAGGCGGGGCTTGTGGGGGCGGGGCTTGAGGAATTGCAACATTTTGGCACCGCCAACTAAATGTTTGTCACAATTTTGGCCAATTACAACAGGGGGTGGGGCTAAGATGTCACAAAATTTGTATAATTAAACCTCGTCCCCCACAGCTTATCTATTGCAGGGGTTGCCCAGCTCTCCCAGGAGGTCTCACAAAAATGCCTGGCGCCTTATGAACTGTTTTAAAGACGCTATGTGGCTTGCCAGGAATCGCCTCATCTTGAAGTGGGAGAAGATGACCATCCAGGACTGTCGCACGCTGATCCACAGCCTGCTAAGAGACTATAACACCCTTGACAGTCCTGCGGAAGAAGAAGACGATTGATTGTTGTCTCCCTCTTCTCCTTCTCCCCATTGTGTGTATTTTCAATAAAAACGTTGGTTTGTGCTCCCCCTCCCTTCCCCCTCCAACCCATCCCCCCATCACAGTTTAAAGTATCATTGATTGCCATGTCTATTTATGCACCCTCCCCTTTGTGTCTGTCCTCAATAAAAACTTTTTACTCGTGACTTCCCCACCCTACCCCTCTCTCCTCCACCCCCCCTTACATCCAATGTAATTTTATTGCAATGTATATTGTTTAAAGTTTGAATGGTTAGCGCAGTACTTGTTCTATAGTGTAGGATGTTATATCTTGTACTTTATACCTTGTATTGTGCTGAAATGTATGCATGCTTATGTTTTACGGTGTACTGTGTAGACTTGAATGCAACGTATGACATGTCTTTTTTTGTACTTTATACAAATAAAGTTTCTTTTTCAATCAAAAAAAAATAAGATTCCAGATATCATTCATCTGGTACATTTTAGAAAATGACAGCTAGACTCAGCTTGGTTGCTACGGGAAACGCCTCCACTTTTCCCATTTGTAGCTGTGTTTTTGGCATCAATAATGACTATGTCCCAAATTAGTAATAAGCACCTAAAAGCTCCCGTCCCTCTATCCAACGTCCCCTCTTCGGTTATTTTTACCAGGAAGTGAATGTTCGATGAAGACGATGGGTAGAGTAACCAGAGTTTATGCTTTGGGCACCGCAACGGCCACCACCACCAATCCGTTGTTCTATAGACAACATCTCCACTTTTTCAAACCTGCAATTTAGTAAATATACCCAGGAATTTTACTATAGTGATAGTTTTAAGGTCTCAGGAGTTTTTTTTTTTTACAGAGAATCATTTTATAATAATCAGATTTAATCCACTGCCTACGTTATGCTGCTGTAGTTTATTCATCTACTCATACGGCTAATTTCTTGATTATCAGGACATCAGTGCAGCTTTTTATGGGCTTTTGGTAAATATTTGATTTTGAAATTGATCATAAGTTCCAAGTAATAACACGGTGATTGTATATTTTGCTTCACCAGCTGTGCAAAATGCATTACAGCGATATTAAACAACAATGTGTATTCAGCACATTTTGCAAGCACTTTAATGTGTTACTTGTGTGATCTGAAATTGCATATTAAGAGCCTTGCACAATGTCCATGCATCTCCTGAATAGAGTGTCTCTAAGATTGTGAATTATTTAAAGAGCATGATTAAAGTCAGAATGTTGTAAAGCAAAGATAATCCAGATAGCTATTTCATTAAAAATCAAAAGATTAGAAGCCTATGTTTGCACTTTAGCAAGACACGTGCAGATTACGTTGGAGCTATGCTCTGTACAGTTTCCACACTTCAAAACACGGAGGAGAAAATTAACATACTTATTAAATCTAATCTTTGAGATTCTAGCTAAAAGGGGTCAGGGTAAAATCCCATTCAGCCATTTTCATGATACAATTGTTTGGGCCACAACATTACATTATCAGTTGTACAAGTCTTTCATCTATGCGGATGATACTCAAATCTATCTATCCTCTCTTGATCTCTCGACATCTGTGTTGTCCCGTGTAACTGACTGTCTTTCTGCCATATCATCTTGGATGTCCTCTCGCCAACTCAAACTCAATCTTTCTAAAACAGAGTTAATAATATTCCCACCCACCAACAAGAGCATACCTGACATTTCTATCTCTGTTGATAACATGACCATAAATTCCACCCCACAAGATCGCTGCCTAGGTGTAATCCTTGACTCACACCTATCCTTTGTTCCCCATAGTGACACTATATCTAAATCATGTTACATACATCTAAAAAACATTTCCAGAATTCGCACATATCTCACACAAGACACTGCAAAAACCTTAATTCATGCACTTATCATCTCCCGCATTGACTATTGCAATTCCCTCCTTACTGGTCTTCCCAAAAACAGACTCAAACCCCTACAATCTATTTTGTACGCTGCGGCAAGACGGATTTTCCTTGCAAATCGTTATTCCTCTGTTGAATCACTCTGTATGTCTCTACACTGGCTGCCTGTTTTGTACCAAATCCAATATAAAATACTTTTACTAACCTACAAGGCCATCAACAAAGCTGCACCAACATACATTTCCTCTCTTGTCTCAAAATATCTCCCAACTCGGCAACTCTGTTCTACACAAGATTTGCGTCTCTCATCCACCCTCATTACATCCTCCCATTCCCGGTTACATGACTTTTTTCGGGCTGCACCCACTCCATGGAATTCTCTCCCTTGCACAATAAGACTCTCCTCTGGTCTACAAACTTTCAATCGTTCTCTGAAAACCTACCTCTTCAGACAAGCTTATAATATTCCTCAGCCACCCTCTTAACCTCGCTACCTTTAGCCTGTTACACAAATTCACACAAGACAACTACCCCCTGACCAACATTGTTGTGTGACGGGATCATTTAACTTATGAGTCACTTTTACCTTTACAGTCTGGCTGGGCCAAAATGCAAAATGTAGACTTAACCTCATGTGTCAATCTCCCATTGTCCCATAAATTGTAAGCTTGCGAGCAGGGCCTTCTCACCTCTTTGTCTGTTTTACCCAGTTTTTTTATTAGTTTATTATGTTTGTGCCCAATTGTAAAGCGCTACGGAATATGTTGGCGCTATATAAATAAATGATGATGATGATGATGATTGTTAATTCCACACAATAAATCAGTGTTGTACTGGGGAGCCAGATTACACGTAGTGGCTTATTTAATAATATGGGCAAAGTAAGAAAATGTGATGTAGCTCATAGCAACCAATCAGATATTATCTTTTGTTAGCATGAGGACATGGCCTGCTATAAGCTGACATTTCATTGGTTGTTGTGGGTTATAGAATACTGTTGTACCATGTTATTAAATAATCACCTTAGTGACTACAAGGATATGGTCACATAATATAATATGCATCACAAAATGATGAGAGAGAGGAGAAAACGATGTCAGGAAATCCACGTATCCCACTGATAACTGAGAATTCTTATTTACTTTGCAAATATTGTACTCTGTAGCTGAAATACCCTAATAATTACAGGATATAAGAATTGGTCCAGGTTGCTTTGTACATAACAAAATATTAAAGTATCCATTCTCCAGCAATATTCATGGTTAAAATATTTAGATCTAGATTCGGACTTGCTATGGTCTGTCTTGCTTACCTTACTTGTTAGGAATTCAATTGATATACAGTGTTCTGTAGGTAATTCCTCCTACTTTGTACCATAATCACACATCGTATACAGTGCTGGATTCCAGATTTGCTTTGGACCTGAATTTCTTTCCTGCTTTATGATTCCTCTGCTGGTTTCTGATATTAAAGGAATCTGTAAGTGAAATGATTACACTTTGAGAGGTCTATAATTGTGCACTGTTCCTATTTTTATTTAATCTGTTGTGTGTAATTTTATAAGCAAAATACATGAAACACATAGTATAGTAGTCATGTATAGAACAAAGACCTCATATGCCCTAGATTGAAAATGAATCCAAACATATCTTATGTACATAACACATTAACTAAACATTATGCGCAGCAATAAAATACATGATAAAATATATAAAAAACGGTGATCAAAGTGTAACACCCTTTATTCCTGCTAAGGGGTGTACATGTAAAATTGTCGTGTGCATATCACTTACGTCTTCATGCGCAGTGTCACCACTAGGGGCTAGATTTACTAAGCTGCTGGTTTGAAAAAGTGGGGATGTTGCCTATAGCAACAAATCAGATTCTAGCTGTCATTTTGTAGAAAGTACTAAATAAATGAAAGATAGAATCTGATTGGTTGCTATAGGCAACATCCCCACTTTTTCAAACCCGCAGCTTAGTAAATCTAGCCCTAAGTCTTCTTAGGCTGGGAACACACTACAGAAAATTTCTTCTGATGTGATATCGTTAACGATTTTACCAACGACTGAAAAAAATAAGTCCCTATCAGCATGGCTATTCCTGTGTACACACTGTACATGTTTTACAAGATTTACCGTCAGATCTGTGCTCTTCATCTGTCATAACCTTTGGCTGAATAGATGGCGACTCTGCACACTCCATAGAGATCTATGGACACCGCCGGTCCTGAGTACATACACACTGCAGAATTGGAACAACATTGCTCCATCGTTGAACGACATTTTTAGTTCAGTTTAAAAACCATATGAAATGATACAATATGCTTTGAAACGATAAACGTTCATCATTGGAGCGTAAACACCATATTTGCCAACCCTCCCGGAATGTCCGGGAAAAAAATACAGAAGAAAAGTGGGCTGTCTTTAAAATGTTGTTGGAAACATACCCCTATAAGTTCATTCCTATGGGAAATAAATGTAAAAGAATTAAGTCTAAACCAATGTGGCTAAATAAAAAGGTAAGGGAATAAATGCAAAGGAAGAAGTGTGCATTTAAATTGTTTAAGTCTGAAGGGTCAGAGGAGTCCTTCCGTAGGTACAAGGAATGTAATAAAACATGCAAAAAGGAAATTAGATTGGCTAAATTAGAAAATGAAAGGAACATTGCAAAAGAAAGTAAGACAAACCCCAAAAAGTTTTTAAGTACATAAATGGAAAAAGGAATAAAAAAGATAACATTGGACCCCTATGAAGTGAGAAGGGTGAATTGATAAATAATACTAAGAAAAAGCAGAGGTATTAAACACTTTCTTTTCTTCAGTATTTACTAAAGAGGAACAAATGGTAGGAGTAATACATAAAAATGGAAATGAAACCATACCATTAATTAATACTTGGTTGTTAGAGGAAGAAGTCCAAAGGCGACTGAAGAATATTAAGATAAATAAAGCTCCAGGTCCAGATGGCATACACCCAAGGGTCCTTATGGAGTTAAACTCGGAAATAGCTAGACTGCTATTCTTAATTTTCAGAGATTCAATCTCATCAGGCTCAGTACCAAGGGATTGGAGAATAGCAGATGTGGTGCCGTTGTTTAAAAAGGGGATGAGATCACAACCAGGGAATTATAGACCTGTAAGCCTGACATCAATAGTGGGGAAACTACTGGAAGGTATTTTAAGGAATAGTATTCAGGATTACTTGGTGCGCAATAAAATTATTAGTGGGAATCAACATGGATTTGTAAGGGATAGGTCATGTCAAACTAATCTAATTAGTTTCTACGGGGAAGTTAGTGGGAACTTAGACCAGGGCAGCACAGTAGATGTGGTCTACTTAGATTTTGCAAAGGCCTTTGATACAGTGCCACACAAGAGGTTGGTTTACAAAATAAGGGAACTGGGTCTAGGAATCAACATTTGTACTTGGATCGAAAACTGGTTAGAGAATAGGGAACAGAGAGATGTGATAAATGGAACATTTTCTAATTGGCCAAAAGTCTTAAGTGGAGTACCTCAAGGTTCCGTGCTGGGGCCACTCCTTTTTAATATATTTATTAATGATCTTGGTGAATGTTTAGAGAGCAAAGCTTCTATTTTTGCAGATGACACTAAACTCTGTAAGGTAATAAAATCAGAGCAAGATGTAGCTTCTCTACAGAGGGACTTAAATAAACTGGAGGATTGGGCGGCCAAATGGAAGATGAGGTTTAACATAGATAAATGTAAGATTATGCATTTAGGGATCAAAAACAAGAACGCAATCTATAAATTAAATGGAATTAATTTAGGCGAATCTATAATGGAAAAGGATTTGGGAGTGCTCATAGACAGTAGACTTAGCAATAGTGCTTAATGTCAAGCAGCAGCTGCAAGGGCAAACAAAGTATTGGCATGCATAAAAAGGGGCATAGATGCAAGGGAAGACAGTGTAATTTTGCCACTGTATAAATCGTTGGTAAGACCTCATCTTGAATATGCAGTACAGTTCTGGGCACCACTTTATAAAAAAGATCATTTGGAACTAGAAAGGGTTCAAAGAAGGGCGACAAAATTGATAAAGGGTATGGAGTCATTAAGTTATGAGGAAAGGTTAGCCAGTTTAGGCATGTTTACTTTAGAAAAGAGGCGTCTAAGGGGAGATATATAAGTGCAGGATTGCAGAAGATCCAAAATAGGTTGAAGTTGATGGACTGGTGTCTTTTTTCAACCTCATCAACTATGTAACTATGTTACTATGTTACTCCTGAAATCCGGGTAGGTCTCCCGCACTCCCGGGAGAGCAGGCAAGTATCACGCATACTGGAATTTACTTGCCATAATGACGCGATCCACGGTGAATTGCGTCATTTTGGCCCCGCAACAAAATGACGTTTTTGTCTCGGGACTATTACAAATGAATTAATTAACAGCCTATTAAGGCTGATTACCACTCCTGTGACGTTCCTCTTCTGATTGGACTTTCTATGTATTTAAGGCAGGGAGGGCTTAGCCTGTCTGCTGGTTATAGCGTCTTGTGTGTGTCTCACATTGCTGACCAGCTCTTTTGTGGATACTCTGTTGACTACTATTTGACTACCCGTTGTGACCTTTTGCTTTACTCCTGTCTTTTGGATTATTCTTTGCTTGCAACCAGCCCTGACCTATTGCCCTGACCTGTCTCCGTTTATCCTGCTTGCTGTCGACCCTTGACCCTTGGACTGTTCCTGGTATTTGACTCCTGTTTTTCAGTTACCCTTATCCTGCCCTACGGTTACCCTTGATAAACTTTTACTACTCTAGAGTAAAGTCCTGGGGGCGTCCGAGTACCTCCAAAAATAATCAATTATACGGGAAAGGCGGCTGCTGTAGGTGAAGACCCTTAACCTATCATTGTTCTAAAAGTCTTTCTACACCAAGAACACAATTTGTGGGTCTGTCATCAATGTAAAACCTGCATCAGTAGCAGTAAAAGGGTTAAAACAAATTGCCTATTGGTTATTATCGGTTGCTGCACATTTGTACGTTGGTAGTACATAAGCCCCAATATGTGCTTGTGAAGGTTAGCAGCTAACTTGGAGTGCTTATCAGTTATGTAAGGATAGGCATTCCATAGCGTCTACATAGTTAATTCCTTAGTTCATCTCAAACAATATGAATAATTGAAACTGGCATTTGTCATTATTCTCTTCAAATGGAAGCGTGTTTATAAAAAATACAGCTGTCAGAGCACTTGAAACTAAATAGTGTTGAATAAAATGCAAATAGTCACAGTTTGGAGCAGCAGACAAGATGTCATAAGAGGTGCTGTAAAGCTTACATTATCCGGGAAATTAAAAGAAATGTTCAGTTAAACGTGTAATTTATATACGAGTCTCTAAAACTGCTGGCAAACCAATGTGAAACATGTTGGTGCATGAATAAAAAAGATTACAATCCCTATGATTATCAGCTGTGTAATGTCTTAATATTTTATCCCAGCACTTTCAATGTTGACTTTGTACATCATGGTAGAGTTTGATAAAAAAAAAAAAAAAAAAGTATTTGCCACACATATACAATAATACACCTATGAGTTTGATCATTTCAAGAAACTATATCCAAAAAACATACAATGTACATTATGGGGCATATTCAATTGTAGGCGGGGTCGCCGAAAATCCCACAGCGGAAAAATTAATACATGGAATAAGGTAATTTGTAACTGGATTGCAGCTCGCGGCTCAGGGAGCTGCGAGCTGAAACCCAGCGAGTAAATTACCGTATTACATGTCCACGCACGATTACCGATATTACGGCACTCGTGCGCGGACCATGGGATTTTCGGCAATCCCGACAATTGAATACCCCCCTATGTCTAATAATTTTAAATTTGGTAGCTTTTTTTACATTTACACATGTGACCTACCTAGCTAGCACTAAAGCGAAAGTTTCAAATCCGTCTTGCCAAATATTCTCTGCATTTGGCCTCAAACTTTCACATTTCACCAGTGAAATTTGATGACAAAAAAATACTGTGGTTTTGCAGTTGGATGTATCTGAAAGATAGGTGTGACTTACACATGATAGTATGCTTGTTTTGTAATAGATTCATTGGGCCTGATTCATTAAGGAAAGTAAAGCAAAAAAATGAGTAACTGTGCATCTTGACAAAACCATGTTTTGTCAAGGGGTGCAAATTACTTTTTGATTTTGTACATAAAATAATTACTACCAGTTTTTTCATTTAGCGCACAAATACTTGATAGCTTTATTTTTACACTGACATTTAAAGTTGATCTAGGACATATTCTACCCCAATTATAAATCTTTACCCACATTTTAAATTTACCTCCCCCTCCAATACAACATGGTTTTGCCAAGGTGAAAAGTTACTCATTATTTTTTGCTTTATTTTCCTTAATGAATCAGGCCCATTATGCGGACATTCATGGCAAAAAATGTGTCAAGTGCAAAAATTGCATGTTCCCACAATGGCGAATGGATGCAAACCAGGGGCCTGATTCATTAAGGATCTTAAATGAAGAGGATTCTTATTTCAGTCTCCTGGACAAAACCATGTTACATTGCAAGGGGTGGGAATGAGTGTTCTGTTTTGCACATAAATGAAATACTGACTGTTTTTTTATGTAGCACACAAATATCAACTTTAAATTTCAGTGTACAAATAAGCTATCAAGTATTTGTGTGCTACATGACAAAACAGTCAGTATTTAACTTATGTGCAAAACAGAACACTCATTTCCACTAGAGATGAGCGGGCTCGGATATCTGAAATCCGAGCCCACCCGAACATTGCCGATCCGAGTCGGATCCGAGACAGATCCGGGTATTGGCGCCAAATTCAAATATGAAACTGAGGCTCTGACTCATAATCCCGTTGTCGGATCTCGCGATACTCGGATCCTATAAATTCCCCGCTAGTCGCCGCCATCTTCACTCGGGCATTGATCAGGGTAGAGGGAGGGTGTGTTAGGTGGTCCTCTGTCCTGGTAGATCTCGTGCTGTGCTGTTTAGTTCTGTGCTGTGCTGTGCTGTGCTGTGTTCTGCAGTATCAGTCCAGTGGTGCTGTGTGCTGTGCTCTGTCCTTCTGAGGTCAGTGGTGCTGCTGGGTCCTGTGCTGTGTCCTGTTCAGTCCAGTGGTGCTGTGTCCTGTGCTCTGTGCTTCTAAGGGCATAGTTATTTCCCCAATATTCCCCTGTGTTTAAAAAAATAAAAAAAAGTTATTTAAAAAAATACCAAAAACTAATTTAATTTTTTTTAATTACCACAAAATTTGCACAACCAATCCTGCAGTATAAGCCCATTGGTACTGCAATATTACCAAGTTCACACATTCAGCAGTAAAAGTCCAGTGGTACTGCAATATTACAAAGTTTACACATTCTGCAGTATCAGTCCAGTGGTGCTGTGTCCTGTGCTCTGTCCTGCTGAGTTCCGTAGTGCTGCTGGGTCCTGTGCCGTGTCCTGTTCAGTCCAGTGGTGCTGTGTCCTGTGCTCTGTGCTTCTAAGGGCATAGTTATTTCCCCATTATTCCCAAGTTTTTAAAAAATAAAAAAAAAGTAAAAAAAAATAAAAAATTAAAAAAAAAAAAAATATATAATAATTATTATAACCAAATTTGCAAAACCAATACAGCAGTATAAGTCCATTGGTACTGCAATATTACCAAGTTCACACATTCTGCAGTATCAGTCCAGTGGTGCTGTGTCCTGTGCTCTGTCCTGCTGAGTTCCGTAGTGCTGCTGGGTCCTGTGCCGTGTCCTGTTCAGTCCAGTGGTGCTGTGTCCTGTGCTCTGTGCTTCTAAGGGCATAGTTATTTCCCCATTATTCCCAAGTTTTTAAAAAATAAAAAAAAAGTAAAAAAAAATAAAAAATGTAAAAAAAAAAAAATATATATAATAATTATAACCAAATTTGCAAAACCAATCCAGCAGTATAAGTCCATTGGTACTGCAATATTACAAAGTTCACACATTCTGCAGTATCAGTCCAGTGGTGCTGTGTCCTGTGCTCTGTCCTGCTGAGTTCCGTAGTGCTGCTGGGTCCTGTGCCGTGTCCTGTTCAGTCCAGTGGTGCTGTGTCCTGTGCTCTGTGCTTCTAAGGGCATAGTTATTTCCCCATTATTCCCAAGTTTTTAAAAAATAAAAAAAAAGTAAAAAAAAATAAAAAATTAAAAAAAAAATATATATATAATAATTATTATAACCAAATTTGCAAAACCAATACAGCAGTATAAGTCCATTGGTACTGCAATATTACCAAGTTCACACATTCTGCAGTATCTTGTGCTACATATAATGGAGACCAAAAATTTGGAGGATAAAGTAGGGAAAGATCAAGACCCACTTCCTCCTAATGCTGAAGCTGCTGCCACTAGTCATGACATAGACGATGAAATGCCATCAACGTCGTCTTCCAAGCCCGATGCCCAATCTCGTAGTACCGGGCATGTAAAATCCAAAAAGCCCAAGTTAAGAAAAAGTAGCAAAAAGAGAAACTTAAAATCATCTGAGGAGAAACGTAAAGTTGCCAATATGCCATTTACGACACGGAGTGGCAAGGAACGGCTTAGGCCCTGGCCCGTGTTCATGACTAGTGGTTCAGCTTCACCCACGGATCTTAGCCCTCCTCCTCCTCCCCCCCCCTACAAAAAATTGAAGAGAGTTATGCTGTCAGCAACAAAACAGCAAACAACTCTGCCTTCTAAAGAGAAATTATCACAAATCCACAAGGCGAGTCCAAGGGTGTTGGTGGTTGTCAAGCCTGACCTTCATATCACTGTACGGGAAGAGGTGGCTCGGGAGGAGGCTATTGATGATGTAGCTGGCGCTGTGGAGGAACTTGATGATGAGGATGGTGACGTGGTTATTGTAAATGAGGCACCAGGGGGGGAAACAGCTGATGTCCATGGGATGAAAAAGCCCATCGTCATGCCTGGTCAGAAGACCAAAAAATGCACCTCTTCGGTCTGGAGTTATTTTTATCCAAATCCAGACAACCAATGTATGGCCATATGTAGCTTATGTAAAGCTCAAATAAGCAGGGGTAAGGATCTTGCCCACCTAGGAACATCCTCCCTTATACGTCACCTGAATAACCTTCATAGTTCAGTGGTTAGTTCAGGAACTGGGGCTAGGACCCTCATCGGTACAGGGACACCTAAATCCCGTGGTCCAGTTGGATACACACCAGCAACACCCTCCTCGTCAACTTCCTCCACAATCTCCATCAGATTCAGTCCTGCAGCCCAAGTCAGCAGCCAGACTGAGTCCTCCTCAATACGGGATTCATCCGAGGAATCCTGCAGCGGTACGCCTACTACTGCCACTGCTGCTGTTGCTGCTGTTAGTCGGTCATCTTCCCAGAGGGGAAGTCGTAAGACCGCTAAGTCTTTCACAAAACAATTGACCGTCCAACAGTCGTTTGCCATGACCACAAAATACGATAGTAGTCACCCTATTGCAAAGCGTATAACTGCGGCTGTAACTGCAATGTTGGTGTTAGACGTGCGCCCGGTGTCCGCCATCAGTGGAGTGGGATTTAGAGGGTTGATGGAGGTATTGTGTCCCCGGTACCAAATCCCATCGAGATTCCACTTCACTAGGCAGGCGATACCAAAAATGTACAGAGAAGTACGATCAAGTGTCCTCAGTGCTCTAAAAAATGCGGTTGTACCCACTGTCCACTTAACCACGGACATGTGGACAAGTGGTTCTGGGCAAACGAAGGACTATATGACTGTGACAGCCCACTGGGTAGATGCATCCCCTTCCGCAGCAACAGCAACAGCTGCATCAGTAGCAGCAACTACAAAATGGCGGCTCGTGCAAAGGCAGGCAACATTGTGCATTACAGGCTTTAATAAGAGGCACAACGCTGACAACATATTAGAGAAAATGAGGGAAATTATCTCCCAGTGGCTTACCCCACTTAGACTCTCATGGGGATTTGTGGTGTCAGACAATGCCAGTAACATTGTGCGGGCATTAAATATGGGCAATTTCCAGCACGTCCCATGTTTTGCCCACACCATTAATTTGGTGGTGCAGCATTACATCAAGAGTGACAGGGGTGTGCAGGAGATGCTTGCGGTGGCGCGCAAAATTGCTGGACACTTTCGGCATTCAGCCAGTGCCTACCGCAGACTAGAGGCACATCAAAAAAGCATGAACCTGCCCTGCCATCACCTCAAACAAGAGGTTGTGACGCGCTGCAACTCCACCCTCTATATGCTGCAGAGGATGGAGGAGCAGCAAAAGGCCATTCAGGCCTACACAGCCACCTACGACATAGGCAAAGGAGTGGGGATGCGCCTCAGTCAAGCGCAGTGGAGACTGATTTCCGTGTTGTGCAAGGTTCTGCAGCCATTTGAACTTGCCACACGAGAAGTCAGTTCCGACACTGCCAGCTTGAGTCAGGTCATTCCCCTGATCAGGCTGCTGCAGAAGCAGCTGGAGAAAGTGAGGGAGGAGCTGGTAAGCCATTGCGATTACACCAAGCATGTAGCTCTTGTGGATGTAGCCCTTCGTACGCTTTGCCAGGATCCGAGGGTGGTCACTCTTTTAAAGTCAGAGGAATACATTCTGGCCACCGTGCTCGATCCTCGGTTTAAAGCGTATGTTGTGTCTCTGTTTCCGGCGGACACAAGTCTACAGCGGTGCAAAGACCTGCTGGTCAGGAGATTGTCCTCTGAAGAGGACCGTGACATGCCAACAGCTCCACCCTCATTTTCTTCCACATCTATGGCTGCGAGGAAAAAGCTCAGTTTTCCCAAAAGAGGCACTGGCGGGGATGCTGATAACATCTGGTCCGGACTGAAGGACCTGCCAACCATTGCAGACATGTATACTGTCGCTGCATTGGATGCTGTGACAATAGAAAAAATTGTGGATGATTACTTTGCTGACACCATCCAAGTAGACATGTCAGACAGTCCATATTGTTACTGGCAGGAAAAAAAGGCAGTTTGGAAGCCCCTGTACAAACTGGCTCTATTTTACCTGAGTTGTCCCCCCTCCAGTGTGTACTCGGAAAGAGTTTTTAGTGCAGCGGGGAACCTGGTCAGTGAGCGGCGAAGGAGGTTGCTTCCTCATAACGTTGAAAAAATGATGTTTATAAAAATGAATAATCAATTCCTCAATGAAGTACAGCACTGCCCTCCAGATAGTACAGAGGGACCTGTGGTTGTGGAGTCCAGCGGGGACGAATTGATAATGTGTGATGAGGAGGAAGTACACACTGTAGGGGGAGAGGAATCAGAGGTTGAGGATGAGGACGACATCTTGCCTCAGTAGAGCCTGTTTAGTCTGTACAGGGAGAGATGAATAGCTTTTTTGGTGTGGGGGCCCAAACAAACCAATCATTTCAGCCAAAGTTGTTTGGTAGGCCCTGTCGCTGAAATGATTGGTTTGTTAAAGTGTGCATGTCCTATTTCAACAACATAAGGGTGGGTGTGAGGGCCCAAGGACAATTCCATCTTGGACCTTTTTTTTTTGCATTATATGACCAATCAACAGTCGTTTGCCATGTTCAAAAAGTAAAACCAAATTTAAAAAAATACAAGAAATTAAACCAAAAGTAAAATGCCGTGTCATAATTTAAAACAAGAGGTATTGACGTGCTCTAAAACTACTGTATTGTTGTTTATATTTTATAAACACTACACTTGAAAGCTTGAGTCTTTCAATAAAAAAGTAACTGTCCATTGCACGACTATGTGCAACAGGGACATTTTTTTGGGTTTACAAAGTCAAACAATAACACTTCGACCCTGTCTGTCTGGGGTCTCTCAATGACGAATTGTCTGTACCATGTTTGGAGGAGGTATTGTGGCCCCGGTATCAAATTGGGTACCGGGGCCACCCCACTATGCAGTCCAGATACTTGTTTGGTGGAATTCAGACCAGTTGAGGGTTTTATTATTATTATATTGTGTGGACCACTCTATCTATACCACACTACAACTCTATATACCACTCTATTTCATACTTTAATTCTATTTCATACTTTAATTCTATTTCATACTTTAATTCTATTTCATACTTTAATTCTATTACTAATTACCATAAAGAGGAACAAAATAAACAAATTTTACCAAAAGTATAATATGACTTAGACTTACAAACACTACACTTTAAAGATCGTGCCTTTAAATGAAAAAGTCAGTCTTCATTGCACGACTATGTGCAACAGGGACATTTTTTTGGGTTTACAAAGTCAAACAATAACACTTCGACCCTGTCTGTCTGGGGTCTCTCAATGACGAATTGTCTGTACCATGTTTGGAGGAGGTATTGTGGCCCCGGTATCAAATTGGGTACCGGGGCCACCCCACTATGCAGTCCAGATACTTGTTTGGTGGAATTCAGACCAGTTGAGGGTTTTATTATTATTATATTGTGTGGACCACTCTATCTATACCACACTACAACTCTATATACCACTCTATTTCATACTTTAATTCTATTTCATACTTTAATTCTATTTCATACTTTAATTCTATTTCATACTTTAATTCTATTACTAATTACCATAAAGAGGAACAAAATAAACAAATTTTACCAAAAGTATAATATGACTTAGACTTACAAACACTACACTTTAAAGATCGTGCCTTTAAATGAAAAAGTCAGTCTTCATTGCACGACTATGTGCAACAGGGACATTTTTTTGGGTTTACAAAGTCAAACAATAACACTTCGACCCTGTCTGTCTGGGGTCTCTCAATGACGAATTGTCTGTACCATGTTTGGAGGAGGTATTGTGGCCCCGGTATCAAATTGGGTACCGGGGCCACCCCACTATGCAGTCCAGATACTTGTTTGGTGGAATTCAGACCAGTTGAGGGTTTTATTATTATTATATTGTGTGGACCACTCTATCTATACCACACTACAACTCTATATACCACTCTATTTCATACTTTAATTCTATTTCATACTTTAATTCTATTTCATACTTTAATTCTATTTCATACTTTAATTCTATTACTAATTACCATAAAGAGGAACAAAATAAACAAATTTTACCAAAAGTATAATATGACTTAGACTTACAAACACTACACTTTAAAGATCGTGCCTTTAAATGAAAAAGTCAGTCTTCATTGCACGACTATGTGCAACAGGGACATTTTTTTGGGTTTACAAAGTCAAACAATAACACTTCGACCCTGTCTGTCTGGGGTCTCTCAATGACGAATTGTCTGTACCATGTTTGGAGGAGGTATTGTGGCCCCGGTATCAAATTGGGTACCGGGGCCACCCCACTATGCAGTCCAGATACTTGTTTGGTGGAATTCTGACACGTGGAGGGTTTTTTAATTATATTGTGGCCTCGGTACAAAATTGTGTACCGGGGCCACCACACTACGCAGTCAAGATAGATAGATGCGTATCATAGATAAACTGATAAAGTACATTCAGTGGTGTGGGGCAAATTGAAAAATATTCAAAATGCACTGACATTATCAAAAACAAGAGGTTGTCACACGCTAAAACTCCAACATGTATATGATGGAGAGGATGGTGGAGCAGCCGTATGTGTAGTGTAATGCAGACCTGTTGAAGGTTTTTTATATATTTTATTGTGGTGCCCAGTGCCCACTCCTCTACGCAGTCCAGGTACATTTATTGGTTCGATTCATAAAAGTTCAGGGTTTTTAATATATTGTGGTGACCCACTCCTCTACGCAGTCCAGGTACATTTATTGGTGCGATTCATAAAAGTTCAGGGTTTTTAAGATATATTGTGGTGACCCACTCCTCTACGCAGTCCAGGTACATTTATTGGTGCGATTCATAAAAGTTCAGGGTTTTTAAGATATATTGTGGTGACCCACTCCTCTACGCAGTCCAGGTACATTTATTGGTGCGAATCATAAAAGTTCAAGGTTTTTAATAGATATTGTGGTGACCCACTCCTCTACGCAGTCCAGGTACATTTATTGGTGCGATTCATAAAAGTTCAGGGTTTTTAATAGATATTGTGGTGACCCACTCCTCTACGCAGTCCAGGTACATTTATTGGTGCGATTCATAAAAGTTCAGGGTTTTTAATATATATTGTGGTGACCCACTCCTCTACGCAGTCCAGGTACATTTATTGGTGCGAATCATAAAAGTTCAGGGTTTTTAATAGATATTGTGGTGACCCACTCCTCTACGCAGTCCAGGTACATTTATTGGTGCGATTCATAAAAGTTCAGGGTTTTTAATAGATATTGTGGTGACCCACTCCTCTACGCAGTCCAGGTACATTTATTGGTGCGATTCATAAAAGTTCAGGGTTTTTAAGATATATTGTGGTGACCCACTCCTCTACGCAGTCCAGGTACATTTATTGGTGCGAATCATAAAAGTTCAGGGTTTTTAATAGATATTGTGGTGACCCACTCCTCTACGCAGTCCAGGTACATTTATTGGTGCGATTCATAAAAGTTCAGGGTTTTTAATAGATATTGTGGTGACCCACTCCTCTACGCAGTCCAGGTACATTTATTGGTGCGATTCATAAAAGTTCAGGGTTTTTAATATATATTGTGGTGACCCACTCCTCTACGCAGTCCAGGTACATTTATTGGTGCGAATCATAAAAGTTCAGGGTTTTTAATAGATATTGTGGTGACCCACTCCTCTACGCAGTCCAGGTACATTTATTGGTGCGATTCATAAAAGTTCAGGGTTTTTAATAGATATTGTGGTGACCCACTCCTCTACGCAGTCCAGAAAGATACCTTGTTGCAACGTTTTGGACTAATAACTATATTGTGAGGTGTTCAGAATACACTGTAAATTAGTGGAAATGCTTGTTATTGAATGTTATTGAGGTTAATAATAGCCTAGGAGTGAAAATAAGCCCAAAAACTTGATTTTTAAACTTTTTATGTTTTTTTCAAAAAAAATCCGAATCCAAAACCTTAAATCCGAACCGAGACCTTTCGTCAAGTGTTTTGCGAGACAAATCCGAACCCCAAAAATAACGAAAATCCGGATCCAAAACACAAAACACGAGACCTCAAAAGTCGCCGGTGCACATCCCTAATTTCCACCCCTTGCAATGTAACATGGTTTTGTCCAGGAGACTGAAATAAGAATCCTCTTCATTTAAGATCCTTAATGAATCAGGCCCCAGGACACAGAGGCATATGTGTCTCAGAAAGCCATATCATTATGGGTGGTGAGAAAGCAATTTCAGGGTTAATGTTTGTGTCAGTTTTGGGATCAGCTTTTCTGTTGTCTGTGTGCAATGTAACCTTCTAAGAGAGAGTCATCTGTTTTTAGCACTACAAACCCCCCTTCAACTTAGACTTGGATTGGACAGTGAATTGTTTGTGCCTTATATGGTCACTAAGTAGAGCTACGTGGAGGGTTATATATTCTTTGTATTGCTGTGTGTGTTCAGTGTGTTATCTTTTTGCTGATCGCACACTCTATTGCAATAAATGAACAACGCTTCATCGATATCTGGACATTTCACTTCTTTATCATTGGTCCGATGCAAATTGCAGATCATGCAGGTGACGGTCTCTGGCACTAACAGCTTGTGATTGGCTGTGTATGATTGTATTGCTGACTATAATTAGTGCTTTCTTCCGGGCTTTTGTGTGCATATCTATGCACAACTTTTTTTTTCCGTACATGAGATGAGTAGCTGTTCCTGCTGTTGTAGAGAGGTTTTCACAAGAGAGTTTCTATTAGAGATGCTCACTGACCGCCGTGTTTTGGTTTTGGTTTTGGATCTGGATTACCTTCGTGTTTTGGTTTTGGTTTTGGCAAAACCGCCCTTGCGTGTTTTGGTTTTATTTTTGCTTCCGTTTGGTTTTGTTTGCAATTTGTTAAAAAATTTAATTTTTTTGGGCTAAAATAACATGATTCAGTGCTCCACCTGTTTCTTAGATAAGTGAGGTAATTCTACAGCTAATAAATGTCAATGAGCGCTGACCCCCCTGGGATGTGTGCTTTTATCAGACACACACAAATCCAGGGTGCCAGACAACGCGCTAAAAAGAGCGATCGAAATTCATAGCAAAAAAGGGAGTTTGGTGCCTATCTGTATATTGAACCCTACACTTATAGTTATATAGTTAAAAAAAAAAAAACAGCCTGCAAAGACTGTACGATCAATAGAAATGGCCAAAGCATGTTTTCTGTTTGGCTCTAGATTACACCCAAGCCTTATTAGTACAAATTAGGAAAAATACAGTTTAATCCCTGGTAGGCCGTCCTTAATTCTACAGCTACACACACCAATCCAGGGTGGCAGCCAACGGTCTAAAAAGAGCTATCGAAATTCATAGCAAAAAAGGAAGTTGGGTGTCTGTCTGTATTTTACACCCTACATTTATAGTTAAATAGAGAAAGCAGCCTGCATAGACTGTAACATAAATATAAATGCCCAAAGCATCTTTTCTGTTTGGGTCTAGATTACACCTTACACTTATAACAAAATTGACAAAACAGCAGCCTGCAAAGACTGTACGTTAAAAAGAAATGCCCCAAGTCCCTTTTCTCTTTGGGGGTAGATTACACCCTACACTTATAGCGAAAGTTTTAAAATATGTTGTCGTCATCATCTTCAGCATTATCCTCACCCTCAGCAGTATGTACATCATCATCACAGACTATTAATTCATCTCTGCTGGAATCCACCATTAGAGAAGTGTCAGTACTTGGATGTATTTCCCGGTAAAGGCCTTTGTAGTTCATTTTGATGAACATCATCTTTTCCACATTTTTCGGAAGTAACCTTCTACGTCGATCGCTGACAAGGTTCCCGACTGTGCTGAAAACTCTTTCTGAGTACACAATGGAGGATGAGTATTGTTTTTCTTCCCAGTATGGAAAGGGACTGTCTGACATTTCCATATTAATTAAGTCTTGAAAATAATCCTCCACCATCTTTTGCATATTAATAGTAGGATTGGATGGACTTATGGGCAAGGTCACATATTTTTTGGTAAAATCTTTCAAACCAGCCCAGATGTTAAACTGTTCTGGTCTGCCCTCTGCGTCTTCCCTGCTTCCTCTTTGGAAAGTGCAATTTTTTCCGAGTACCAGCTGCCTGAGAAACTGAAGGAGGAGATGTCGTCAAGCCAAGGCCCAGTTCAGCGGACTACTTGCTGACCAATAGCTCCTTGCAAATGTTCACATCTCGGTCATTTTGAAGGAAAGAATCAATGTAGGTCTTAAACCTGGGATCAAGCACAGTCGCCAAAACGTAGTGATCCGAGTTCAAGAATTTAATAACTCTTGCATCATTGCGCAGCGAATTAAGTACTTGATCTACAAGGCCAACATACTTTGCGGAATTGCTTTTTTTCATCTTCTCCTTCAGTTTGTCAAGCTGCTTTTCCAATAGTCGAATTAAGGGAATGACTTGACTCAAGCTAGCAGAGTCTGAACTCACTTCCCACGTCACAACTTCAAATGGTTTCAGCACCTTGCACAGCACAGAAAGGATTCCCCACTGTGCAAGAGTGAAATACACCCCCCCTCCTTTCCCAATGTCATGGCTTGTGCAATACGCTTGGATGGCTTTGCGCTGTTCCTCCATCCTCTGATGCATGTTCAGGGTGGAATTCCACCTTGTTAACACCTCTTGCTTAACTTGGTGGCAGGGCAAGTTAAATTGTTCTTGGAGCTGCTGCAATCTCCTACATGCTGTGGCAGAATGCCGGAAATGTCCAGAAATTTTACGGGCCACCGAAAGCATCTCCTGCGCTTCACGGTTATTTCTTAGGAAGCTCTGCACCACCAAGTTTATTGTGTGAGCAAAACAGGGAATGTGATTGAATTCACCCACCTGTAATGCTCGCACATATCCTGGGGAGAGTCCAAGTGATATAAGCCATGTATCAATGACATCCCTTAGTTTTTGTAACAAAATATCAGCTGCATGCCTGTTAGTGAAGCCGGTGATACAAAGAGTCGCCTGCCTGTGACAAATGTTACGTAGTGGTGTACATGCTGCTGCTGTTCATGCTTGTGAAGGCGAATGATCAACCCAGTGGGCTGTCACAGTCATATAGTCTTTGGTTTGCCCACTTCCACTTGTCCACTTATCTGTGGTTAAGTGGACAGTGGGCAGAATGGCATTTTTGAGCCCAATTACTACATTTTTACGAACGTTTTGGTATGGTTACGGAATGGCTTTATGGGAAAAATGGTGTCATGATGGAATTTTGTAACGGGGACACAAAACATCAATTAACTGTGAAAAACCAGCTGCGTTTATTGTGGAAATTGGACGCAGATCTAACACTAGCAAAGTAGCCATGGCGTCTGTGATTCGCTTGGCAAAGGGGTGACTGCTGTCATATTTACTTCCTCTAGCAAAAGATTGTTTCACAGTTAATTGTTGTAAAGTAGTAGTGGTCTTCTTCTTGGGCTTCTTATGGGAGGAAGATTCACCCCCAGCAACAGCAAAAGCAGCAGAAGTGGGACTAACGGTCAAACATTCTTCAGAGGAATCAATTATAGTGCAGGAGTCATCGAGCCTTGCCAAGTGGGATGCAGGGCTAACTCCGATCGCTACTGAGGATATTGATGAGGACGGTGTTCTGGGTGTAGCTGTCAGGATGTAGGTGACCGGACGGTCCTAGCTGATGATGGAGTGCTTGTTATTTTTTTGCCATAACGTTCAGCTTTTTCCAACACCTTGCATGAACTCTCGTCAAATAGCGTAACATGGATGAGGTTCCAAGATGGTTAAGGTCCCTCCCTCGACTGACTGTGGCTTGACATACACTACAAATGGCTATACAACTGTTGTTAGTATTTGGGTACAAATAATTCCACACATAAGAAGTGGCTTTTTGGTCTTATGCCCAGGCATGACAATGGGCTTCTTCTAGTAATGTGCCAGAACTGCTGCCACTGGTGCAGGACTTACACAAACAACCTCATCCTCATCAACATCCTCATTAGCGCCCTCGTCGGCTACACAAATCTCCCCCTCATACTCTTCTAATTCCAAAGTGGCATCCTCAATTGGTGTATCACCAGCTAAACTCGGGCTGTTCAGGCACACATCAGCAGAAACGTTGAAAGGGCCCTTCTTTATGGGTACACTATCAGAATGGTCACAATTACACATACCACTCGTGGATGGACTCTGTTGAAGTCGTATAATTGGATGAACTAAAGTATATTGGTTTAATACTGATTTGCCGTGCGTATTGCGAAGCGTACGCCAGGTAACATGTGGCTTGATGCGATCGCACGGTAAAATACGCACGCACACACTAGCATTACAACATTTAGTTATTTATACAGTTCATATTGGTTCCGTTACACTGTAATTTATGAGAAGATAGCTTTTGGTTTATTATTAGTTTATATAATATGATTATATGTACATTTTAGTGTTATTAAAGGTTTAGGTTATAGGAAAGGTGTCATGCCTGATATCATATTGAAGCCCTAATCATTAGCAGCTGTCCGGTGCAGTCGGCGAAGAGATCGTACATTGCATACTTTAGTTATTGATATTAGGGAATAAACCTTTGTATAATGCTGGCTATGAAAGGAGCAGACCCCCTGGAGAGACGACCCCCTCCTTTGGATTCCTTAGATTGAATCAGCCTATGAACTGTTTACCCTGAAGCCACCATGTGCCTGGACCTATAGAAACAATCTACGTCATCTCTATTGTTCAAGTGTAACACTGTACTGTATATAATCATAGCTGCACACACCCTGGCCCTCAGTCACTTCTGACACAGTATTCTAAGCAGATATACTGTCCACCGGGTCCCGTGGGTCCGCAGCATGCGCAAGCGATTGCATTGGATTGTACTTATCTTTTGGTATTGGCTGTGCTGTACTGTACTTTATCATAATATAATAATGTATTGAATTGTTGATTATTTACATCTGCTAAAATAAACCACCATGTGCTATGGAAACATATACAATTGATTGGGCAATGCTTATTTTAAAACGATAGAATTACTTTAATAATTGGTGGCTCGTGAGTTTAGGAGTTACGTTATCGGCAGGTATGCAACGCTTACGATATTCGGTTCCTCAACAAAGGGTGGATTGACGGACGCGTCGCATGGCAGGAAAGAATGTAATGTGTTCAAGACCTGTGGTTCACTTTGTGTTGAGAGACCGAATGTCCGTTGTTGCATAGACTGAAGTAACGCTAATTGGAATCTAGGGACAAGAAAGAAAAATGTTTCTTTTTATTGTTGTTTTACGTTTTAAAATGTATTGCATTGCTGAGCGTATGTGTATTTCCTGCTGTGCGTAAGCGAACTTCCGGTAGATTTGCCACGTGGTTAAACAATCGTCTTGATAGTTAGTATATGTGCATAGTATAATTACTTGTGAAAACCTCTGAGACATTATTACTGTTGTTGGGAACTTTCAATTTTCTGCGCAGAAAAGGCGTATAAGTGTGTGATTTTGTAACGTAGATACACTGTTATTATTCATTGTACTCAGTTGCTGTCTGATGAGGCGGATTGCCCAACTGAAGGACGGTATACAGAGCAGGTATACCGAATGCGAAAACCGAGTTTTCGCAAAGCGCTACCAATAGATCGCAAGGTTTGCTAATAATTAGTATTGGTAGGCTGTGCGATCTAACCGCATGACAACCATCAGTGCGAATTGGTGAAGCATCTAGGAGGAATTATGTTGGAAAGGTTGGTTGATTGTATCGACTTTGTTCTCCCAGTTATAATAAACTCAGCAGATTTTTGTGGTTGAGCCAGGGTATCGATGAGCTGATAGCCCTTGGGGCCCACAGTGATATTTCTGTATTAGGGATCCTCGCCTGGTGCGAGAAAACCGAGTGAACGCGGCTAAAGGAAATACGTTTACCGAGCATTACAGATCTCTAGCGGTGATTGTAGCAACAGAGTTGAAATTGTTGGGTGGAAAGAACAGAGCATTGCGGTGTGTCTGTATTCCACATAAAAGGGTATTGCTGGCCGGAAGGAACAGAGCATTGCGGTGTGTCTGTGTTCCGGGTAGAAGGTATATTGTTCAACATGGGTGCTAAGCATACGCTAGAGATGGCCATTGTACTGCCTAAGGAAGGTCTTATTGAGTCAGCGAGATTTCTCATGTGTGAAAAATATGGTGCATACGCAACTGTGTATTGTGACATGTGGGTCGAAATGACCAAAGATTGTGATAGGCTTTTCCCAACAACAGGGAGTCTTAATGCAGAGGTACTAAATACCGTAAAAGATAAAGTACGGTTGATTAAGTCAACGAAAGTAAGAAATGCACATAATCATTGTTTAAAATCGTGGCAAATGGAAGGTAACACGTGGCAGAGCAGCGAACGCACAGCGGAAGTGAGTGTGGCAAAAAACGCGTGTTCAGCGGAAGTAAGCGTACCGGAAACAAGCATTCCGGAAGTGTGCGTTGCAAAGCGTGGCGAACTGAGCGCAAACACGCCCCCGACAAATTCGGTCGGGGAGGGAAGTACAGCCAATACCAAAAATGTAAAAACTGTAACTAGTAACTTGTATGTTGTTTTAAGTAATGTTAAAAGTAATGTTTCAGGACAAAGAAGAGGGACGGTCCCACCAGCAGGGGCAGCGGCTGAAAGTGGTGAGAATAATGTAAAGGTTAACACAGGGGGAGACATCCATTGTACTGCAGCAGCAATTTCAGCAACTAGTTCAGAACATAGTCATTTGGTAGACTTACATCCTGTCTGCACTACAACAGTTCCCAATGGGAAAGTGGACAGAGATGGTGACATTCCCTTAAAACATGTAGCAAAGCATGATACATGCACTAGATCTGAAACGTTTTCAATTTTGTCTGGTTTCCCTGATCCTAGGAAAGATTTGACCAAATGTCAGCAGTTTATTAGATATTATGGTAATATGTATGAGCCAACTAATAACGATTGGCGACTATTATTGAAAACCTGTCTTCCTCTCAATACTGATATACAAAAGTTCATTAAGGATTGTATGTTGGAGGAGGATGAATCCTTAACCGAGGATGATAATCAGGACAATATTAGACAAATAATCACACGGTTGGCCATATATTTTCCAGTGATAGTGGACTGGAGTAAAGTTTTTACTATCCAGCAAAAAGATAGTGAAAATGCAACAGACTATTTTTGCAGAGCTCTAATAGAAATGGGCAAATATACTGGGGTACCAGACATAAAAGATAGTGTACCCTACAGAGAGGTTGCTGTTAAAGTTCTAATGGATGGACTCAGGGAAAACTTGAAAAAAAGGGTGCAAACTTCATAACCATACTGGAGAGGAAGTACTGTAAGTGTTCTCACGGAGTCAGCTATAGAACATGATAGAAGTATGAATAAAGAGAAAGAGACACTAAGTGATAGGGTAATGATGGTAAGTATCCCAGCATTAGAGGGTCTGCACACATGACCACCAGCATACAACCCACATAACAGGAAACCCAGAATAGTGAGATGTTACAATTGCAGAGAAGGACACATTAGGAGAGATTGTAAAAAGGAAGAGAAACAACATGAGTTGAGGAAGTGTTTTCAATGCAATAAAATAGGACACCTAGCAAAATATTGTGCAGACATGACAGGGACGTGTTTCTACTGCTGTAAGAAGGCACACATGAGTAAGAACTGTGTAGAGAGAAGAACGGATACCTGGGTTGGAAATCACATAGACATCCACAAAAGAGGCGTACACTTCTCTCAGAGGTTCCCCTACGATTGATTGCACACTCTGTAACAACTAATATTTTGGGGGGGAAATATAGCCGACTCTAGGTTTAATCTATGGTAAGTATTAGTGTGTACTTTTAGGAAGAAACTGAGTTTAAAAAGTAATCTTTGTTGATTTTGTTTGTTTGTTTTATGTTGTCAAATGCTTGTTTTCCTAATCGCTGGCCGATGGTAAAGAATGAGAATGCTTGGTTTGTTTGTTGTTTAAAGATAACTATCTTGTTTTTTCTTCACAGATAAAGGCAGACAAAAGAAGTATAGACTAGTGTTTAAAAGGGGTGAGATAGAGAAATAGAAGAATTACTCTTGAAAGACTAATTAACAATAGACAAATGGAACACTCTTTGTTTTAGGCTGCAGTGTCTCATGATAATTTGTTTGGCTGAGAATCATTATCCAACAATGAAGTATATACATACTTTGCTCCAAAATATCGTTTAGGTATCTCAGATGAGTCATCAACAGTTAAATTTTACATTTCTCTATTATAAGTTAGGAAAGTCCGTTGAAAAGGTATGTAGTCAATGAGATACCGAGTTCTTAATGAACAAATGACGGCCGACACTGGATTGCACGGTTAAGACCCCCTAGTCATTCTTGGGAGGGATCATAGTTAAATGAATACAGCCATTTCCCCATAGAGTCAGAGTCCAATCCAGCTGTCATTTTGTTGTAAAAAAAAATATCTTCCTTTCTGCATGTATGTTTGTATTCAAATATTTATATTCCCATCATTCATTGCTTTCCTATTTCTCATTCATTACACAAACACTAGTATCTCTCTCTCTCTCTCTCTCCCTCTCTTTCTCTCTCTCTCTGCTCTGGTAGAGATAAAATCAGACACAGTCTCAACAATGGGGCTAAAACATATTTTTATTTTTTTACATAAGACAAATTCAGAGAAACACACACTAGATTGACATGAGTTACAGAAACAGTCAGGGGTTTTGTTTTCATGTGTATAGAAACTGCTGATTTTAAGCAGAAAGGTGCTGTTGTGGAAATACGATTCATGTTTTATAGATTGCATATCTGTTTTGGGTTTTTTTTTGTTTGGTTCGTGCCTCCTGTACAAACATGTGCCTTTATATGGATGCACAAAGGGTGGGGAGGACAGGAGAACAGAAGAATGCTAGAGGTTAGGCATACAGATATGCATCTCTGTATAGAACATTGGAGTAGGATTTTTACTACAAGATACGACATAATGTGAAACCCTAGAAAATGTAGAATTTTCATGTTTTATATTTTTTTTACTGTTAGACAGGCATGTACTGGATACTGTTATATTTGTAGAAAGTGTTATAGAAATAGACCCCTTTGCCTTTCCCACTTAGTCAAGTAGCTGAATGTGAGGTACTGAGAATGACATGTGAGTTGGCAGAGGGAAAATCGATTGATATACATTGGTCTTCAGCATTTTTCTAGTCAAGGGGGCGATGTTGAGGTGACTGAGAAATCGTTTTATAGCAATACCAGCACATGATTAGGACACTACATAGAGGACTTTATACAGTGACACAGTTACCAACTGAAGTAGCTGCTAGTAAAGTCCACACTTACACACACGACCATACATGGCTGTCACACCAGGGCGAACATAGCTGTCAAATAGACAGCAGGGTTTTATGTGACAGCTAACAAATCTATGTTTTGTTTTGTTTTTCATTGTATTGTTTTAAGTTTTAAAATGTGAACACACACACACACATGCACGCATACACATATTGGTTAATATAGGAATATTTGTGTTACCTGAGGGATAAACTGTCTGGAAGGTGAAGAGATGTGGTGAGGAGTCTGGTGGACTCTGGAGAGATGGACAAGGTAGACCAATAGAGCCATCCCATATCCCTCCTGCTGATGGGTTTTCCTCCAGTTAAAACAAATACACGTCATCCAATTACCACCATGCAGGATCCTCAAGTATACACTGGTGTGCCAATGAAAATGTCTGGGTAGAGGTGTATTGAAATGTGTCTAATGCATTACTGTATCATACTCAAAGCTTTTGTTATTCAATGTGATAGTCCTAGAGTTATAATAGATGATAGGGGTATTTATGTTATTGATAATAGAGGTATAATGTATGAGTAGTGGTAACAAATCACATACTTTCAATTAACCATAAACCAGTGTGAACATAAAGTAGTGGTACTCGGTAGAACGAATTGAATAGAATAAGAGTTGGAACTTGATTGAAGTGACTGATAGCTTCGGCCACTAGTCCTTTCCCGCTACCAAAAGATCACTCCTGGGCAGAGTCCTAACCTGTCAGTTTTTGAAATGTTCTTGACCCCTCGTGAGATGAGATTGTAACTGGGAGGCTAGGTTAGATCTTGAGAGAAGGTAAATAGTGAGACAGCAACAAAGAACGTCCAAAACACTGTTTCCTGAAGGGTCACACTAACTGTCAGGATGTTGGATCGGGAGAGTAAGTTGTGGAGCAGAAATTTTTTAGGCTCAGGTTATTTGACAGACAGGTACCAGGTGTAGGCTACCAGCATCACGGCTTCAAGGGTAGCAGAGACACACTGGTGCCCATTCCACCCACTGCAGAGGGGCCAACACTCAGAGAAGGGTCCAAGGGCACTCATGAGTCTGTTCTGGAAGGCCTCGAATACAGTTAGTAGCACCTGAGCCAAAGGCTAAGACTGTTGTCCAGCATGAAGTTGTAGTTTTTCCTGTTTTGTGTTCTCTCATTTCATTCTCTTCTCAGGGCGGTTAATTCTTTTGATTATTAGCAGGTGACAGAGACTGGTTCAGGTAATGATAAGGAGGTAATGGGGAGGAAGAAGTTAGTAGCATAATTAGTCCAGCCAATTACTCTATTCAATTCAGGGGTAAAGGAAAATTTAGAAACCTTGGAGCTTGGAGAAAGTGCGAGGGGCTATTGTCTGAGTAGCATTACGTCCGTAAGTACGGCGACCCCATGGTTAGAAAAGAGATACACCCAGCGATGCCACTCCAGTAATATTCGGACTTGAGCATGCATCCTTGAGAATGATTATCATTCTTGGGAGGGTAAGGTTTTAGACCAAACAAAGTGCTGGGCGTGCTCACATGTGCCTCAGTGATTATATCAAGTAGGATTAGTTCTCTTTCCACTAAATATTCTTGAGGTACCCGAACTATAGGCGGGAGGTCACTAAGGGAAAAAGTAGGACACCTAGGTCCCTTAGTCTGAAGTCTCCCAATCCTTTGCAAGTCGATCACGGTTAAATCTGAGTATTGGGAGACTGGGAAGAACGAACAGACAATAGCCCGCCCACAAGTGTTGATGAAAAGAACTGATGACATTATTAGAAGTGTGTATATTAACGCAAGCTGAAGGAGATTGTATATGACATTATCGATAGACATAGGATGATGCTATTGATGAACATGAAGTGTTTAAATGTATTCTGAACTTAAAGACATGCGTTGGACAGAAGAACCTGTTAAACTTGAAGAACTGTAGTAGAGAATTCTGTATAGCTGATACATGTTCTACTGTACCTTGTACCTTTCCAAATAATGTATTAAGTGTTTTATTGCACCCTTGAAGGGCATACAAAAGGTTATCTCCAAGCTCCAGAAGTGTACGGTTTATAGTAAAAGAAGAAATCGTTTAGAGAATTAAGACTCTCTCTTATGATAACTTTTAGATCTACAAACAGCGTGGTCATACACCAAGGGGGATTTGTATTACATAACAATGAAACGTGGTACTGAGATCCTGCATATAACATCTTTAAGGTGATAGTTTATTATACTATCAAAGGGTGGACTGTTGAAGTCGTATAATTGGATGAACGAAAGTATATTGGTTTAATATTGGTTTGCCTGTGCGTATTGCGAAGCGTACGCCAGGTAACACGTGGCGTGATGCGATCGCACGGTAAAATACGCACGCACACACTAGCATTACAACATTTAGTTATTTATACAATTCATATTGGTTCCGTTACACTGTAATTTATGAGCAGATAGCATTTGGTTTATTATTAGTTTATATAATATGATTATATGTACATTTTAGTGTTATTAAAGGTTTAGGTTATAGGAAAGGTGTCATGCCTGATATCATATTGAAGCCCTAATCATCAGCAGCTGTCCGGTGCAGTCGGCGAAGAGATCGCACATTGCATACTTTAGTTATTGATATTAGGGAATAAACCTTTGTATGATGCTGGCTATGAAAGGAGCAGACCCCCTGGAGAGACGACCCCCTCCTTTGGATTCCTTAGATTGAATCAGCCTATGAACTGTTTACCCTGAAGCCACCATGTGCCTGGACCTATAGAAACAATCTACGTCATCTCTATTGTTCAAGTGTAACACTGTACTGTATATAATCATAGCTGCACACACCCTGGCCCTCAGTCACTTCTGACACATTATTCTAAGCAGATATACTGTCCACCGGGTCCCGTGGGTGCGCAGCATGCGCAAGCGATTGCATTGGTATGTACTTATCTTTTGGTATTGGCTGTGCTATACTGTACTTTATCATAATATAATAATGTATTGAATTGTTGATTATTTACATCTGCTAAAATAAACCACCATGTGCTATGGAAACATATACAATTGATTGGGCAATGCTTATTTTAAAACGATAGAATTACTTTAATAACTCTCCACAGGGATTGGTGTCATTTCTGATTCTGAGCATACATTTTCCTCTAATGCCTTACTGTTTTCTTGCAGCTCGGCTTTCACACGTAACAGTAGTTGTGCACCACTTTTGGACTCCAAATTACTTGGTCTTGCTTGGTCACGAGTGACCTTACAAGAAGAAGGCTAAGTAACATTTTTAGATCTCGCACTAATAAAGAAAGGCGAAGGCCTTATTCTATCTTTGCCACTGCATGTGTAGAATGGCATGTTGGCAATTTTTTTTTTCTCGGCAGTTAACTTTTCATCAGTTACAGCTCTTTTTCTCTTCAACACGGTAAAAGGGTTTTTTTGGTGTGTTTTTTTCCCTGACTTAAAAAGACTATGTACTTTTACACAGGCTTTACCAGATGACGTACAGGGAAGACTACCATCAGGACTAGTGCCAGCAGCTGCTTGCTGATCCAGCTCATATGTGGACTGCTGTGAATTCATTTTAATGAGACCCAAAGCACTTGTAATGCAAATTCAGAAATATATAGTGATGGTATATAATAATTTCAGCACCAGAAAATTGCTTTTGTGAAAGACGAGAATATGTGACACCCCAAGCACTTGTAGTGCAAATTCAGAAATATATAGTGCTGGTATATAATAATTTCAGCACCAGAAAATAGCTTTTTTAGAACAGGGGAATATCTGACACCCCAAACACTTGTAGTGCAAATTCGGAAGGATGTAATGCTGGTATATAATAATTTCAACACCAGAAAATAGCTTCATTAAAACAGGGGAATATCTGACACCCCAAATACTTGTAGTGCAAATTCAGAAAGATATAGTGCTGGTATATAATAATTTCAGCACCACAAAATAGCTTTTCTACAAGAGGGGATTATCTGACAGCCCAAACACTTGTAGTGTAAATTAGGAAAAATGCCTCCTAATACTCTCTTCCTGCTCTAATTACTCCTCCAATTACTGCGACCACCACCTAACCCTTCTCTCTCTTTCTCAAATGGCGCTGGATGTCTGAGGAGGCGGATATTTATTCATTCTAAAAATCGCGAGATCCGAGATCCGACGATGTCACAATGATGTTTTGCCTCGGCTCGGGACTCGGATTCCGGAAGTTCTGGCAGGTTCAGTTTTCAGGGAACCGAGCCCGCCCATCTCTAGTTTCTATAGACGGACGCAATTAAATAGTGACAGTGTTGCATTCGAGCTTACACTTACCTGAAGGGGTTAACCTTGTTTTAGGCCTGACCAATGAATGGAAGATGGGAGGGTCTTGGGTTCTTTTACAGGGTGCCATTCTGCTTTGCATGATCTCACCCACCCATGCCTGGTGCCAGTTTTGATAGTTAAGCCTGGTTTAACCTTTTTCCCATTGCCTCAGAACAGGCACAGTTGGTAGGAAGGGACTGCGATCAGTGACTGATACATACTAGGGATGAGCGCACTCGGATTTTTGAAATCCGAGCCCACCCGAACGTTGCGGATCCGAGTCGGATCCGAGACAGATCCGGGTATTGGCGCCAAATTCAAAAGTGAAACTGAGGCTCTGACTCATAATCCCGTTGTCGGATCTCGCGATACTCGGATCCTATAAATTCCCCGCTAGTCGCCGCCATCTTCACTCGGGCATTGATCAGGGTAGAGGGAGGGTGTGTTAGGTGGTCCTCTGTGCTGTTTAGTTCTGTGCTGTTTAGTTCTGTGCTGTTTAGTTCTGTGCTGTTTAGTGCTGTGCTGTGCTGTGCTGTTTAGTGCTGTGCTGTGCTGTGCTGTGCTGTGCTGTGCTGTGTTCTGCAGTATCAGTCCAGTGGTGCTGTGTGCTGTGCTCTGTCCTTCTGAGGTCAGTGGTGCTGCTGGGTCCTGTGCTGTGTCCTGTTCAGTCCAGTGGTGCTGTGTCCTGTGCTCTGTGCTTCTAAGGGCATAGTTATTTCCCCAATATTCCCCTGTGTTTAAAAAAATAAAAAAAAGTTATTTTAAAAAATACCAAAAACTACTTTAATATTTTTTAATTACCACAAAATTTTCACAACCAATCCTGCAGTATAAGCCCATTGGTACTGCAATATTACCAAGTTCACACATTCAGCAGTAAAAGTCCAGTGGTACTGCAATATTACAAAGTTTACACATTCTGCAGTATCAGTCCAGTGGTGCTGTGTCCTGTGCTCTGTCCTGCTGAGTTCCGTAGTGCTGCTGGATCCTGTGCCGTGTCCTGTTCAGTCCAGTGGTGCTGTGTCCTGTGCTCTGTGCTTCTAAGGGCATAGTTTTTTCCCCATTATTCCCAAGTTTTTAAAAAATAAAAAAAAAGTAAAAAATAATAAAAAATTTAAAAAAAAAAAAATATATAATAATTATAACCAAATTTGCAAAACCAATCCAGCATTATAAGTCCATTGGTACTGCAATATTACCAAGTTCACACATTCTGCAGTATCAGTCCAGTGGTGCTGTGTCCTGTGCTCTGTCCTGCTGAGTTCCGTAGTGCTGCTGGGTCCTGTGCCGTGTCCTGTTCAGTCCAGTGGTGCTGTGTCCTGTGCTCTGTGCTTCTAAGGGCATAGTTATTTCCCCACTATTCCCAAGTTTTGTAAAAATAAAAAAAAAGTAAAAAAAAAGTTAAAAATTAAAAAAAAAAAAATATATAATAATTATAACCAAATTTGCAAAACCAATCCAGCAGTATAAGTCCATTGGTACTGCAATATTACCAAGTTCACACATTCTGCAGTATCAGTCCAGTGGTGCTGTGTCCTGTGCTCTGTCCTGCTGAGTTCCGTAGTGCTGCTGGGTCCTGTGCCGTGTCCTGTTCAGTCCAGTGGTGCTGTGTCCTGTGCTCTGTGCTTCTAAGGGCATAGTATATTTTTATTGGTACTGCAATATTACCAAGTTCACACATTCTGCAGTATCTTGTGCTACATATAATGGAGACCAAAAATTTGGAGGATAAAGTAGGGAAAGATCAAGACCCACTTCCTCCTAATGTTGAAGCTGCTGCCACTAGTCATGACATAGACGATGAAATGCCATCAACGTCGTCTTCCAAGCCCGATGCCCAATCTCGTAGTACCGGGCATGTAAAATCCAAAAAGCCAAAGTTAAGAAAAAGTAGCAAAAAGAGAAACTTAAAATCATCTGAGGAGAAACGTAAAGTTGCCAATATGCCATTTACGACACGGAGTGGCAAGGAACGGCTTAGGCCCTGGCCCGTGTTCATGACTAGTGGTTCAGCTTCACCCACGGATCTTAGCCCTCCTCCTCCTCCCCCCCCCTACAAAAAATTGAAGAGAGTTATGCTGTCAGCAACAAAACAGCAAACAACTCTGCCTTCTAAAGAGAAATTATCACAAATCCCCAAGGCGAGTCCAAGCGTGTTGGTGGTTGTCAAGCCTGACCTTCCCATCACTGTACTTCCCATCACTGTACGGGAAGAGGTGGCTCGGGAGGAGGCTATTGATGATGTAGCTGGCGCTGTGGAGGAACTTGATGATGAGGATGGTGATGTGGTTATTGTAAATGAGGCACCAGGGGGGGAAACAGCTGATGTCCATGGGATGAAAAAGCCCATCGTCATGCCTGGTCAGAAGACCAAAAAATGCACCTCTTCGGTCTGGAGTTATTTTTATCCAAATCCAGACAACCAATGTATGGCAATATGTAGCTTATGTAAAGCTCAAATAAGCAGGGGTAAGGATCTTGCCCACCTAGGAACATCCTCCCTTATACGTCACCTGAATAACCTTCATAGTTCAGTGGTTAGTTCAGGAACTGGGGCTAGGACCCTCATCGGTACAGGGACACCTAAATCCCGTGGTCCAGTTGGATACACACCAGCAACACCCTCCTCGTCAACTTCCTCCACAATCTCCATCAGATTCAGTCCTGCAGCCCAAGTCAGCAGCCAGACTGAGTCCTCCTCAATACGGGATTCATCCGAGGAATCCTGCAGCGGTACGCCTACTACTGCCACTGCTGCTGTTGCTGCTGTTAGTCGGTCATCTTCCCAGAGGGGAAGTCGTAAGACCGCTAAGTCTTTCACCAAACAATTGACCGTCCAACAGTCGTTTGCCATGACCACCAAATACGATAGTAGTCACCCTATTGCAAAGCGTATAACTGCGGCTGTAACTGCAATGTTGGTGTTAGACGTGCGCCCGGTGTCCGCCATCAGTGGAGTGGGATTTAGAGGGTTGATGGAGGTATTGTGTCCCCGGTACCAAATCCCCTCGAGATTCCACTTCACTAGGCAGGCGATACCAAAAATGTACAGAGAAGTACGATCAAGTGTCCTCAGTGCTCTTAAAAATGCGGTTGTACCCACTGTGCACTTAACCACGGACATGTGGACAAGTGGTTCTGGGCAAACGAAGGACTATATGACTGTGACAGCCCACTGGGTAGATGCATCCCCTTCCGCAGCAACAGCAACAGCTGCATCAGTAGCAGCATCTACAAAATGGCTGCTCATGCAAAGGCAGGCAACATTGTGCATTACAGGCTTTAATAAGAGGCACAATGCTGACAACATATTAGAGAAAATGAGGGAAATTATCTCCCAGTGGCTTACCCCACTTAGACTCTCATGGGGATTTGTGGTGTCAGACAATGCCAGTAACATTGTGCGGGCATTAAATATGGGCAATTTCCAGCACGTCCCATGTTTTGCCCACACCATTAATTTGGTGGTGCAGCATTACCTCAAGAGTGACAGGGGTGTGCAGGAGATGCTTGCGGTGGCCCGCAAAATTGCTGGACACTTTCGGCATTCAGCCAGTGCCTACCGCAGACTAGAGGCACATCAAAAAAGCTTGAACCTGCCCTGCCATCACCTCAAACAAGAGGTTGTGACGCGCTGGAACTCCACCCTCTATATGCTGCAGAGGATGGAGGAGCAGCAAAAGGCCATTCAGGCCTACACAGCCACCTACGACATAGGCAAAGGAGTGGGGATGCGCCTGAGTCAAGCGCAGTGGAGACTGATTTCCGTGTTGTGCAAGGTTCTGCAGCCATTTGAACTTGCCACACGAGAAGTCAGTTCCGACACTGCCAGCTTGAGTCAGGTCATTCCCCTGATCAGGCTGTTGCAGAAGCAGCTGGAGAAAGTGAGGGAGGAGCTGGTAAGCCATTGCGATTACAGCAAGCATGTAGCTCTTGTGGATGTAGCCCTTCGTACGCTTTGCCAGGATCCGAGGGTGGTCACTCTTTTAAAGTCAGAGGAATACATTCTGGCCACCGTGCTCGATCCTCAGTTTAAAGCGTATGTTGTGTCTCTGTTTCCGGCGGACACAAGTCTACAGCGGTGCAAAGACCTGCTGGTCAGGAGATTGTCCTCTGAAGAGGACCGTGACATGCCAACAGCTCCACCCTCATTTTCTTCCACATCTATGGCTGCGAGGAAAAAGCTCAGTTTTCCCAAAAGAGGCACTGGCGGGGATGCTGATAACATCTGGTCCGGACTGAAGGACCTGCCAACCATTGCAGACATGTCTACTCTCGCTGCATTGGATGCTGTGACAATAGAAAAAATTGTGGATGATTACTTTGCTGACACCATCCAAGTAGACATGTCAGACAGTCCATATTGTTACTGGCAGGAAAAAAAGGCAGTTTGGAAGCCCCTGTACAAACTGGCTCTATTTTACCTGAGTTGTCCCCCCTCCAGTGTGTACTCGGAAAGAGTTTTTAGTGCAGCGGGGAACCTGGTCAGTGAGCGGCGAAGGAGGTTGCTTCCTCACAACGTTGAAAAAATGATGTTTATAAAAATGAATAATCAATTCCTCAATGAAGTACAGCACTGCCCTCCAGATACTACAGAGGGACCTGTGGTTGTGGAGTCCAGCGGGGACGAATTGATAATGTGTGATGAGGAGGAAGTACACACTGTAGGGGGAGAGGAATCAGAGGTTGAGGATGAGGACGACATCTTGCCTCAGTAGAGCCTGTTTAGTCTGTACAGGGAGAGATGAATAGCTTTTTTGGTGTGGGGGCCCAAACAAACCAATCATTTCAGTCAAAGTTGTTTGGTAGGCCCTGTCGCTGAAATGATTTGTGTGTTAAAGTGTGCATGTCCTATTTCAACAGCAGACCTCTCAACTGCAGCTCATCCCTCCTCTGCGGGGATAATGTCTCCTGTGCTCTGACACGTCACTCTGTGTACTCTCAGCCTCAGGATCTGACACTACAGCTACCATGCCTCTTGTAGCAGCCCTCACTCCAGGGCCTCTTCCATGTGCAGTGTCCCCCTCTCTCTTGGGTTCACTATAGTGGCATGGAGTTCTCCCCCATCATCCAGGGCACACATTCCTTGCCCTGGCTCAGTCACCACGCTCAGACTTCCAGGCAATGCTGGGGGAGCCTGGGAGCTTCCACCCCAGGTCCCCAGCTACAACTCTCCTCTCCTGTGTCTTCTCTCTCTTTCTGACACTTTAAAGATCGTGCCTTTAAATGAAAAAGTCAGTCTTCATTGCACGACTATGTGCAAGTGCAACAGGGACATTTTTTTGGGTTTACAAAGTCAAACAATAACACTACGACCCTGTCTGTCTGGGGTCTGTCAATGACGAATTGTCTGGAGGAGGTATTGTGGCCCCGGTATCAAATTGGGTACCGGGGCCACCCCACTATGCAGTCCAGATACTTGTTTGGTGGAATTCCGACACGTGGAGGGTTTTTAAATTATATTGTGGCCTCGGTACCAAATTGTGTACCGGGGCCACCCCACTACGCAGTCCAGATACTTGTTTGGTGGAATTCAGACCAGTTGAGGGTTTTATTATTATATTGTGTGGACCACTCTATCTATACCACACTACAACTCTATACCACTCTATTTCCTACTTTAATTCTATTTAATTCTATTTCCTACTTTAATTCTATTACTAATTAATTACCATAAAGAGGAACAAAAAAAAACAATTTTACCAAAAGTATAATATGACTTAGACTTACAAACACTACACTTGAAAGATCGTGCCTTTAAATGAAAAAGTCAGTCTTCATTGCACGACTATGTGCAAGTGCAACAGGGACATTTTTTTGGGTTTACAAAGTCAAACAATAACACTACGACCCTGTCTGTCTGGGGTCTGTCAATGACGAAGTGTCTGGAGCATGTTTGGAGGAGGTATTGTGGCCCCGGTATCAAATTGGGTACCGGGGCCACCCCACTACGCAGTCCAGATACTTGTTTGGTGGAATTCCGACACGTGGAGGGTTTTTAAATTATATTGTGGCCTCGGTACTAAATTGTGTACCGGGGCCACCCCACTACGCAGTCCAGATACTTGTTTGGTGGAATTCAGACCAGTTGAGGGTTTTATTATTATATTGTGTGGACCACTCTATCTATACCACACTACAACTCTATACCACTCTATTTCCTACTTTAATTCTATTTAATTCTATTTCCTACTTTAATTCTATTACTAATTAATTACCATAAAGAGGAACAAAAAAAACCAATTTTACCAAAAGTATAATATGACTTAGACTTACAAACACTACACTTGAAAGATCGTGCCTTTAAATGAAAAAGTCAGTCTTCATTGCACGACTATGTGCAACAGGGACAGTTTTTTTGTTTACAAAGTCAACTAATAACACTTGGACCCTGTCTGTCTTTAACATACTTGATGGGATCTCAATGACGAATTGTCTGTAGCATGTTTGGAGGAGGTATTGTGGCCCCGGTATCAAATTGTGTACCGGGGCCACCACACTACGCAGTCCAGATACTTGTTTGGTGGAATTCTGACACGTGGAGGGTGTATTTATTTTATTGTGGCCCCGGTATCAAATTGGGTACCGGGGCCACCCCACTACGCAGTCCAGATACTTGTTTGGTGGAATTCTGACACGTGGAGGGTGTATTTATTTTATTGTGGCCCCGGTATCAAATTGGGTACCGGGGCCACCCCACTACGCAGTCCAGATACTTGTTTGGTGGAATTCTGACACGTGGAGGGTGTATTTATTTTATTGTGGCCCCGGTATCAAATTGGGTACCGGGGCCACCCCACTACGCAGTCCAGATACTTGTTTGGTGGAATTCTGACACGTGGAGGGTTTTTTAATTATATTGTGGCCTCGGTACCAAATTGTGTACCGGGGCCACCACACTACGCAGTCAAGATAGATAGATGCGTATCATAGATAAAGTACATTCAGTGGTGTGGGGCAAATTGAAAAATATTCCAAATGCACTGACATTATCAAAAACAAGAGGTTGTCACACGCTAAAACTCCAACATGTATATGATGGAGAGGATGGAGGAGCAGCCGTATGTGTAGTGTAATGCAGATCTGTTGAAGGTTTTTTATATATTTTATTGTGGTGCCCAGTGCCCACTCCTCTACGCAGTCCAGGTACATTTATTGGTGCGAATCATAAAAGTTCAGGGTTTTTAATATATCTTGTGGTGACCCACTCCTCTACGCAGTCCAGGTACAATTATTGGTGCGAATCATAAAAGTTCAGGGTTTTTAATATATTGTGGTGACCCACTCCTCTACGCAGTCCAGGTACAATTATTGGTGCGAATCATAAAAGTTCAGGGTTTTTAATATATTGTGGTGACCCACTCCTCTACGCAGTCCAGGTACAATTATTGGTGCGAATCATAAAAGTTCAGGGTTTTTAAGATATTGTGGTGACCCACTCCTCTACGCAGTCCAGGTACATTTATTGGTGCGAATCATAAAAGTTCAGGGTTTTTAATATATCTTGTGGTGACCCACTCCTCTACGCAGTCCAGGTACAATTATTGGTGCGAATCATAAAAGTTCAGGGTTTTTAAGATATTGTGGTGACCCACTCCTCTACGCAGTCCAGGTACATTTATTGGTGCGAATCATAAAAGTTCAGGGTTTTTAATATATCTTGTGGTGACCCACTCCTCTACGCAGTCCAGGTACAATTATTGGTGCGAATCATAAAAGTTCAGGGTTTTTAATATATTGTGGTGACCCACTCCTCTACGCAGTCCAGGTACAATTATTGGTGCGAATCATAAAAGTTCAGGGTTTTTAATATATTGTGGTGACCCACTCCTCTACGCAGTCCAGGTACAATTATTGGTGGGAATCATAAAAGTTCAGGGTTTTTAAGATATTGTGGTGACCCACTCCTCTACGCAGTCCAGGTACATTTATTGGTGCGAATCATAAAAGTTCAGGGTTTTTAATATATCTTGTGGTGACCCACTCCTCTACGCAGTCCAGGTACAATTATTGGTGCGAATCATAAAAGTTCAGGGTTTTTAATATATTGTGGTGACCCACTCCTCTACGCAGTCCAGGTACAATTATTGGTGCGAATCATAAAAGTTCAGGGTTTTTAAGATATTGTGGTGACCCACTCCTCTACGCAGTCCAGGTACAATTATTGGTGGGAATCATAAAAGTTCAGGGTTTTTAAGATATTGTGGTGACCCACTCCTCTACGCAGTCCAGGTACAATTATTGGTGGGAATCATAAAAGTTCAGGGTTTTTAAGATATTGTGGTGACCCACTCCTCTACGCAGTCCAGGTACAATTATTGGTGCGAATCATAAAAGTTCAGGGTTTTTAAGATATTGTGGTGACCCACTCCTCTACGCAGTCCAGGTACAATTATTGGTGCGAATCATAAAAGTTCAGGGTTTTTAATATATATTGTGGTGACCCACTCCTCTACGCAGTCCAGAAAGATACCTTGTTGCAACGTTTTGGACTAATAACTATATTGTGAGGTGTTCAGAATACACTGTAAATTAGTGGAAATGCTTGTTATTGAATGTTATTGAGGTTAATAATAGCCTAGGAGTGAAAATAAGCACAAAAACTTGATTTTTAAACTTTTTATGTTTTTTTCAAAAAAAATCCGAATCCAATACCTTAAATCCGAACCGAGACCTTTCGTCAAGTGTTTTGCGAGACAAATCCGAACCTCAAAAATAACGAAAATCCGGATCCAAAACACAAAACACGAGACCTCAAAAGTCGCCGGTGCACATCCCTAATACATACGACACTATTGTGAGTGTCCACAGGTCTCTGTCCCCTTCGATGCAACGTTAACTCTTTTCCCTTCAGTGAGAGGGGTCCTTGTCCGGCTCAGTGAGGGAGGGTAGGTGAGTTTAGAGGGGCTGCAGTTACTCTGACGCCAGGTTAGGGCCGGCCAAGCAGTTAAGGGCTATTTTACGTTCAGGTGGATTCAAGGCGGTCCGCCATGTCCACGCTTGGTTTTTGGGTATCAGTCTGGTAGCTGTCCCGCAGTGCTCTTTCTCCGCCACCAAAGTTAATTAATAAACTGTGACCTTTTTGCCACTTTACTCATGTCTCCGTGTCTTTATTTTATATAAGTTAGTTAAGTATGTAAAGGTCTTGTGAAGGTGAAGAAGGGCATACACAGTGAACTATTTAATGAAGTTCCATAGACACCTAATAGTGGATGCGTTTATTGCACATAAAACAAGTGGATAAAAACATGAGTGCAAGTAGGGCGTAAGTGTTTGTGACGTGTGCCTGGCGAAAGCTGGGCACATATGCTACTGGTGCCAACCTGCGCAATCTTAAAATACGTATGACTCAGCACATGGGCATAAATATTTTTACTTCTGGCTTATTTATTTGCATATTAGGCCTATTTGCGGTCACCTCTGCATCTAGTGTGTGTACATGCTTTTGTTTGATTTTTATGCCACTGGTGTTTGCACGGAAAGAAGCATGTCATTTGAATGTTAATTGATAGCACGAATTGTTAGCAATCTTTTACAAGACAGAGGAGAGCAAAAATGCAACAGAGGTATTCACAAAGCGCGTGTGACATTGTTTCACAGTTAAATGTTGTCACTGAGATGTCACACACGTTGATCTACAGACCTAGATGTATATGCACTGTTCTGGCTGTGACCTCATCACTAACACATTGCCAGAAGGGATGTCAGACGTCAGTGGTAGGAATCATCTCTTGCAACTGCATCAACTCGGATTTAGTTTTCACTTTTTAAGAAGCTTATAACGTCACCCTGCAGCACAGATAATTCTCTGTCAATAAGTGAGTCTTTGATAAGATTATTGCACAAAGTTAGCACATACCACATACGCATCACAACATCATTCCTGTTTAGTAGTAATATACACAATAAATTATACCAAATGTAATATAGAATAAGTAAAAAAATGTGTATTTGCAAACCCTTAGTCTAAATTTTCACTGAAAACATCGGACAGCATTGAAAATTCTGTCAAGGTTCCAGTTCAGTGTGTACATCTTCAGAGGAAAGGATCGAGATAGTTATCTGAAACTTTGTAGGCAAAGCACAGAATAATACCACAGCAGAATTTTAACTATTGCCAGTTTGTAGGCTGTGTGTTCTTATCTGATGGCCAGGAAGCCATCATAGTTTCTGGCGCTGGTAAAGATTTAGGGCTCAAGCCCAGGTGCAGGATTTAAAGCTGTAACCCCATTGTCTGCTGTCTTCTGCTACTATCATTCCGGTCTCCTATTATTGCGGGTGAATATCATATTTTAAAATATCACTTTGTACATGTGTATGGCCTTATCTGTGTGGAGTTTGTATGTTCTCCCCATGTTTGCGTGGGTTTCCTCCAGGTGCTTAGGTTTCCTCCCACATTCCAAAAACATGATAGTAGGTTAATTGGCTGCCATTAAATTGACCTTAGTCTGTCTGTGTCTGTCTGTGTGTGTGTGTATGTTAGGGAATTTAGACTGTAAGCTCCAATGGGGCAGGGACTGATGTGAGCGAGTTCTCTGTATTGCGCTGCGGAATTAGTGGCGCTATATAAATAACTGATGATGATGATGATGTGTAAGTGCCATGACAATGCGGCCAGGAACCAGTTTGCCATTAGTCAGTGTCAGCCTGGAGCTCAGTGCAGGATGTAGCACTAGGACCATCATGGCTGTAATCTTTGCATCCACAGTAGTAACTAAGGGTGGGGTACCTTATAACGACAGTGACACCGATTGTGAAGAGGCCACATGATTACACCTAAGGTGTAATCCATGAAGGTGTAATCCAGGAAAGGCTGATAACACTGACAGGTTGAAAACATCCCGGCAAACTACAATGTCAGTTTCAAGTTCCCCACTGTCATTCTAGCTATTAAGGTGGTAATTTAAGGAAGCGCTGGCTGTACAATGTTGTAAGCTTTGTATCAAGCAATGTACAGCTGCGCCTCCTTAAATTATCAGTGAATGACATGGATTACACACTTTAGGTGTAATCCAGTGTCTGACTGGGGCACGAAGAGCCCACCGGGGGGGGGTAGGGACTGCAACTCTAGGGACCCACCAGAGGGGGTGTGGCCAGCCATCATAGAGGCGAGACCAGACACTAGAGGGGGAGTGGTCAGCCAACGAAGGACAGCTAGCACCATAGTGTAGCATATAAAGAATGCAGTGTGTATTTAAAGAGTACACAGTCTTGACCTGCCCCTTAGATTAGGCAGAACAGTCACCAAAAATTGGGATTGTCCCACTAGAATCAGAACAGAACATTTGACAGACTGTCCTACCTGTTCTTGTCACTTTCACCACTGGCTGCTGGTTTCTTTAGTTGCAGCTTGTATGGATCCTGGAATGTTGGTGGCCCTATTTGGAAAGAAATGGGTGCGTTTAGAAATTTCCAACCAGCCCCAGCGTTAATCACTAGGACCCACGATTAATACTTACGCCTTCCTCCAGCCCCAACATTAAAGTAATAGTATTGCCATTTAATAAATATTTCCCTCCCTCAAAACAGCCCCAGCAATATATTAATAGCATTTACGTATAATAAATATACCTATTTCCCGCAACCGTCACTGCGATTAAATAATTCATATTCACATTTATTAAATAGACCTCATGCTCCTCAAACTCAGTCCCACAGTCAATTAATAGCCCCCAATCCACCCCATCTTAAATTAATAGTCCCCTCTATAAAATTAAATTGCCCCACCATCACCCCACAAACAAAATAGCACCCATTAGTTAGCCACCACCTACCACACACAGTACATTGCCACAAGCCCGCTGTGCCATCACACACACATTACTGTGCCCCGCCATCACCATGCTGTGGCCCCCTTATGATCACACTGCGCCCTCCATGCTGCCTTTGCCCCGCTTCACACTGTGCCATGCTGCCTTTGCTCCCCCTTCACTCGCTGCAATGCTGCCTTTGCCCCTCTTCACACTCTGCCATGCTGACTTTGCCCCTCCTCACACTCTGCCATGCTATCTTTGCTCCCCGCTTCACACTCTGCTATGCTGTCTTTGCTCCCACCTTGCTTCCGTTCCTTCACTTACCTTTTCTATCGGCTTCATTCTACTCTTTTCTTCTCTTCCTCTGTCTTCTTTCTTCTTGCGACTCCTCTATGCGACACTCTTCATTGAACGTCGAACATGATGACGTCACGCCCGACATTCAGTGCGGACGGAGCAGAGAGGAGGGAAGATGGTTGCTAGCGCCGCGATCATGTGAGTATGGTGTTTTTGGTTTTTTGGGTTTTTTTTAAAGTGTCCGCTCTCCCCCACCAATGAAGAGGGGAGCGATCAGGGTCGGGGCCTACCGGGGCTTAGCTAGGCAGGCCAGTCCAACCCTGGTGTAATCAGTAATGATGTCGGCCTCTTAACAGTCGGTTCACAGTCGGTGTTGTCAGTATCGTTATACTGACTACCACCGGTAAGTAACACCCTTGGTTCCTCGCCCATGTAGTGAGCCTCCAGGCTGCCATCTTTAATGGACATTTAAAGGCAAGTTTATGGGACTTCCTGAATTCTTATAGAGCAATTAAAAATAAAATAATTAAAAACACTAATCTATGCTGTAATTCCCCAATGTCTATTTATATAGCTTCTGCTATTGGCAGATGTCCTAAAAGTTTCCACATTTCCCAATTCCTAGTGGGCTTCTCTGCATCACTGAGAGTGCTACACACATACACCTGTAGCATCTGATCTATGCAGCGTATTGTGCATAGTGATGTATGGAAAGGAAGCCCATCATTTCACTTACTAGTGTATAGGGTCTGCATCATCTGTACCAATCTATAATCCAACTCATAATCCAATTACTTACTGCTACGATCAGAGACAGTCATACATGCGGTCTACCTGTAATGGCTGTAAATGATAATTGAGTAATCATGTGCTTGACTGAGCAAATTAAATTATTAGACCCTGGGGAGTAGTGAGACTGCACAGGATACGCACTGCCATCTGTGTCAATAGAGAATGTATTCAACAATCCATAAAAATATTAACTGATCAATGTGTCATTGATCTGGTGACCTGCTGTGTCATGTGAACTGTAAAATTGGATGCGATTGCTGTTCGGCAAACCTCTACAACACTGTAATTTGGCTATGTTTTTTTTTACTTTAAGTATATATTTATACTTAAAGGTACTAACATATTTTTGCTAAAATAAATGATATTTGTCTTCTATATACCTCTACAATTGATGTTGCTAAATGAATCACTTTATCCATTGAATAATATGTATTATTGTATACTGTCAAACGTTCGTCCACACTTGAAAGTCACATTGGGCCTGATTCATTAGTGATCTTATCTGCCGTTTTTTGCTTACCTTAAGCAAATCCACTCTGTGCATGCTCAGGAAAGGGAGATAAGAAGCAAAATCCACTGCGTAAGTGAAGAATTTCTTAAATTAAGATGAAAATCCATCTTAACTTCACTCTTATCTCCCCATTTCTTCTTAAAAATAAGCATCTTAACTTTTGCACAAGATAAGATCACTAATGAATCAGGCCCGAAGTGTTTAATATACATCAAAATATTGTTTCTGTGTAATATTATGTAATATGCACATTAAACCTAATGTAATATGTGCCAGTAGAGATGTGAACTTGTAAATCTTTGTGCTAATTGTGCACTGAAAAACATTCAGTGATACTGAGGATTCCTTTAAGGTTCTAACTCCATCTTCAGAGGAGAAGCCCAGTTATCTGGAACTGTGTAGGTAAAGCATAGAAGCATAGCACAGTGGAATCTGAGTCATGCACACTTATAAGAGGGCCAAAAATCTATCGCAGTTCCATAAATGGGAAAACTTTTGGATGTGAACCTGGGACCCTATCGTCTATTGTCCCCACACTCCCCTTTTTGAATTTCACATTTTAAAATATTGTGAGATTGAGAGGAACTTGAAAAGCACCTTGGCTGAGGAGCTAGGAGCTACTTGGCAGTTAGTCAGTTAAAGCCTGGGGCTCAGTAATAGCAGTGTATGATGTAGGCCTACAGTCCATCATGCTTGTGATCATTACACCCACAGTAGTAACACCACTAGTTTCTGACACCAAAAAATACACAGCACAAATGTTCTTTCGTGATGTCACCCTGCATTAACCCCTGATTATCTGGCTCTGAGTTCTGCTGTTAACATCCTGGTTGCCCACTACCTCCTACTGTGTTCTTTCCACTCCACCACACAAGTATTTGTGATGGAGGAACCAGAGGTCTTACATCCGGCAGATAGTGACCTAGGTGCATCTCACCCTGCCAGCACCACCCTCCTCCATGAGTAGAACATAGAAGATCCAGTAGATGGAACATCTACCACAACTGTCAGAAACCACCAGGTGACCAGGTGTAAACCATCCTGACAATAATTTCTGCCCTGTGACCACTTTTGGTATTGTAGCAAGTGTACCTGACGCCTGCAGGTGCCAATCGTAACCTGCCACATCTTCCGAGGTTTAAGCAAGTATTCTAATCTGTAATTCCAGATGGTGGCCACTTGTATGATGTGCACCAGCAAAGTAAGACAGGTACAGATCCTGGCAGCTTGAGGACCACTTCTCTGTTCACCCATCTGGAGAGGCTCCATAGACCCAGTAGCTGGTAAGTGAGTAAATAGTGGCTTGCAGTCTACAGAACTGGCAAGAGGCTTCTCCACTGGGTTGGAGAAGTACAGACCAGCATATCTTCTAGGGGTACGCTCTCTTTCAGAAAGATGGAATAGTTCCACCTGCATGGGTTCCTCAGTAGAGGGACCTAGAGGTAGACATAGACTTACTTTTGCAGTCTCATTTGTGGTTTAAATAACTAAATTGAATATCAGATGTATTACATAAATAAATAAATTAAACAGATGCAGGAACATCACCTTGTGGATCATCTTTAATTTGTTCTTAGAGACCTTACCAGTGCTTTTTTAATCCACCCAATTGCAGAATTCATGATTTTAAACTGAACAGCACACTGATCTATGTCTCATGGCACAGAGACATAGACAATCAAGGCTCCCAGGGGCAAAGGAGACCCAAAAGGGCTTAACATATGCTTTCTGAAATACTGAGATAAAGGCAGAAGCATTGTGTAGTAAAGGACCATCATTTTCCAAAAGCGAGAAAGATAGAGAGATTTTCCAGAAAATAGGGATATTATATATTTTTTTGTACTGGTCAGAGATCATGTTTCCAGTATGAAGGTCAAATTGGATGACCCGTTGGTTAAAATACTGTACGCCCTACATGATTTAGGATCATCACTGTAGTGACTGAGTGGAGTAATATGCTGGATCTGGCACAATGTGATGACAGTAGCTAGTGAAGCCTGACACATAGCCATACAAGTAGAAAGATGTTGAAGAAAGTGAATAATGTACTCTTGCTTGGTGTCCTGCTTCACCACTCAGACAGGTCAGGAGAAGTCAAGGTAAGTAGAAGGGTCCATGGCCTGAGTAAACTCAGTGTCGGCATGAGACTGTAGATGTAATCACCAGGCTGATGCATTCCATCTTTGCTGCGTGCACACCTCGGGCATGGAGTCTAATGAGCACCAGTTTTCACAATTTTTTTCTTCCATGTTTCTTTGCCCAAAAATGTATTTGTGCAATATTTGCCCCTACTATTCATATAGGGACATTCCTTTTGTGAACAGTAAGTAGATAGATTATATCTAAGGACAGTCACAAAAGGCAGAGAGGCTACATGACCATTACTACACACTGGGTGAAGAGTCACGGAGCGTTTACAGTACATTGGGTCCGTGGTCAATTGCAATGGCCATAGCTTTGGTAGAGACACCCCTGGTGGAATTGGATGGCAAATGATGGAACTGGACAGAAAGATTGGTAAATAAAGCAATAATGCCTTCCTTTTCCTGCATACTAACTAGAGTGGATTTGTTATATTATAGCATAGGGCTTTTTACCATGAATGGACTTTGTGGATATACCACTTGCAATGCAAATCTATCGGCTTTTACCAAGCATAAAAAACTTTACATTTTCATATGCATTCCTTTTGTCCTATACTAACCACTCCAGAAAACAACGGTCATTGATTTTTCAGGAATTCCTGGAATAGGAGTATACTAGGATAAGATCCTCTTTCGTGCACTTACTTGGGAAGAACATAATACTAGTCTTAGTCACATTTCAATGACTGGGGGATTACATCCTAATTATGAATGAAGAAAAGTATGTTATTGATGAAGCCAGAGTTGATTTAGGCTCAACAAAGGATACACAGGCCTCTAATTCTGAGGTCATACGTCAATTACTAGACTCAAAGATTAAAATAGATATATACTAACTACTGTTTGTTCTTTTTCAAAGATTACAACACTATTATGAGCTTTGCTTAATAAGATCCACTCATGCAATGGACTCCAGGCTTCTACTGAAAAACTATTGATATTGCCCCAACACTAGCCAAGTTTTATTTATTTTAATCTTCTTTTATTGAAACAACAAATAAATGTACAATAAGATTAAAATATATTTACAGAATGAACCATTACTGGTCATGGTACAGTATATAACATACCAGAATATAACATTTACTTTGTATACAAGTATCTAGTTAAAAACGTAGGAGTCCATGTATCTTGTAAAATATGAAGGAAAGAGCAAAGCATTCTCACTCTTTCCTCCACCTATGCCTTCATCATAATCATCTATTTAGTTATATAGCGCCACTAATTCCGCAGCGCTGTACAGAGAACTCATTCACATCAGTCCCTGCCCCATTGGGGCTTACAGTCTAAATTCCCTAACATACACACACACACAGACTAACGGCAATTTAATAGCAGCCAATTAACCTGCCAGTATGTTTTTGGAGTGTGGGAGGAAACCAGAGCACCCGGAGAAAACCCACACAAACACGGGGAGAACATACAAACTCCACACCGATAAGGTCATGGTTGGGAATCAAACTCATGACCCCAGTGTAGAAGTGCTAACCACTGAACCATCGTACTGCCCATATGGCTTGGGATGGCTGCACGGCCATCCATCAGCGGACCCGTCCGGTGAAGTAGCCAGGCTGGAACAAGGACCTGTACGGATAGTAATGTGAGTAAATATTAGCATGCAGCATGTTTTGGTCCTCCTTCCCCTTCTTCCAGTGCTGCAAACCTCTGTCACCTCTGCGGTGGCCGAGTTAAGCTCTACTGTATTTTTGAGAAGACCTACATTACATGTAAACCATAAAAATTATATATGACGCCACCGTAAACCAAAAACAGAGAACTGGGGAGCCATTAAACAAAGTACATATTGCTGAATACCTATCAGCTGGTGATTTATCAGTGAACATACATTTAATAAAAAAATTGACTCTGTAATTCCGGGTAGAAAAAAACTGAAGCGGGAAGAACAAAGAAGAGAAACACTTTGTTTACCGGAGTCTGGCATGGTAGGAATGAGACCGATGAAGAGGAACACTGGAGACTGAAGCTGATAAGGCAAAGCAGCTCTGAAAGAAAATAGTAATATCAGACAATTCCAAACTGTATAGGGCATCATTCAGAAGCATACAATGACCATACCACACATTCCTTTGAAAACACATTTGTATGTGTATCTTCTTTCTTGCGGTAGCAGACAGAAATGAAAAAGAATACGTAGAGCGATTTGATAGTACTAGTGTAGATCATCATCATCTTTGCATATCTTTACAGCAGTACCTGTACGAGACACACCTCCTAGGAGATGTATCCAGGATGCTTCAAAGTCTAATTATGTCACATCTCCAGGAGGAATGCTACACTTACGTAAACATGTCCTTACTGAACTCAGCTAATGCTTGCCCGCTCCTATTCTGCCTAACTAGGAATAAGGTTCCACAAGGCTAAGATAGGCCCAAATCTAGGACCCGACGCATTTTGGTGCACATGTGCGGTACAGTGATGCGTATCCATAGCCGGATTAAGGGGGGGGCACAGGGGGCACGTGCCCCGGGCCCCCCTCTCTCCAAGGGCCCCCCGCTGCCGCATGAACTTTCCTGCTGTCAGTTTATAACTGACAGCAACCGCTCCGGGCCCCCCTCTCTCCGCGGCTTCCCCCCGTCGCCCGTATGACCTAACCTGCCCCTGCTGTCAGTTGCTGTCTGACAGCTCTGGGCATGATTTTTTTTTTTTTTTTGCGGCGGCGGGGGGGTTGGGGGTTTTGCGGGCAGGTTCTGGGCTTCTCCTCCTTGGTGGGGGGAGCGGGGTAGCAAAAAAAAAAAAAGATTTACTCACCTGATCTCAGCGCCGGCGTCCCTCCTTCCTCTCTGCTCTGTTAATGCTGAATGACAGGCGTGACGTCATCAAGTCACGCCTGTCATTCAGTGAGGAGCAGCGCGGAGAGGAAGCAAGAAGAGAGAAGACAGAAGAGAGGAGAAGAAAAGAAAAGCTAATAGAAAGGTAAGTGAAGAAAGGGAATTAAGCAGAAAGGCACACTATGAGGAAAAAGGAGATGAGAGAGGCACTATGAGGAAAAAGGAGATGAAAGAGGCACTATGAGGAAAAAGGAGATGAGAGAGGCACTATGAGGAAAAAGGAGATGAGAGAGGCACAGTAAGGAATAAGGGGAGAGAGGCACAGTAAGGGAAAGGGGGAGAGAGGCGCAGCAAGGAAAAAGGGGAGAGAGGCGCAGTAAGGAAAAAGGGGAGAGAGGCGCAGTAAGGAAAAAGGGGAGAGAGGCGCAGTAAGGAAAAGGGGAGAGAGGCATAGTAAGGAAAAGGGGAGAGAGGCACAGTAAGGAAAAGGGGGAGAGAGGCACAGTAAGGAAAAGGGGGAGAGAGGCACAGTAAAGAAAAGAGGAGAGAGGCACATTAAGGAAAAGGGGGGGAGAGGCACATTAAGGAAAAGGGGGGGAGGCACAGTAAGGAAAAAGGGGGGGCACAGCATGAGAAAAAAAGGGGGAGAGGCACAGATTAAGGAAAAATGGGGAAACAGGTACAGTATGAGGAAAAAGTGTGGGAGAGAGGCACAGTATATAGAAAAAGGGGGGAGAGAGTCACAATAGTGGGGACTATTAATTTAATATGGGGTAGTTTGGGGGTGAGTTTGGGGAGAATGAGGTCTCTATTAAATGTGCCTATGAATTATTTAATGGCAGTGACAGGTTCGAGAAATAGGTATATTTCTGAAATGCAAATACTATTAATTTATTGCTGGGGCTGTTTGTAGGGAGGGAAATAGGTTTATTTATTAAATATGAATACTATTATTTTAATGTTGGGGCTGGAGGAAGGCTTAATTATTAATCATGGGTGGTATTGATTTAACGCCAGGGCTGGCTGTAATTTTCTAAATGTCCCCATTTTTTTCCAAATAGGTCCTCCAACATTCCAGGATCCAGACAAGCCGCAACTAAGGAAACCTGCAGCACAGGTGGTGAAAGTGAGAAGAACAGGTAGGAGAGAGCAGCAGAGTCTGTGAAACGTTGTTATTCTAGTGGGACAATCCTAATTTTTGGTGACCGTTCAATGGTGTACACAACAATGCAGGTCTTTTTGTCTGTAGGAGGGTGCATCAACACATCCATTAGCAATTTTGAATAAATATTGAATAAAATTGTAGTACATTATATATATATATATATAATTAGTCAAAATTGGCGTTATGTTATCAATGTTTATTTTTTGTGTTAGTTTTAATGTGCGCTATCATTGCTAGTTTTAATGTGCATTATCAACGGAATTTTTAATATGCGGTATCATTGCTAGTTTTATTGTGTGGTGTCAATACCAATTTTAATGTGGTGTTTTGATGATTGTTTTAATGTACAGTATTTTAGTTTGTGGAAACAATGATTTTTCTTATGCAGACAACCTAGGCGAGCCCTCTGGGAGAGCTGTAAGTGTCATACTGTGGGCTGTAGGTGATGTAATGCAGGATGTGTCACTATGCCCTTAATTTTAGATCTTAGGGGCCCCCCTGTCTTAAGTGCCCCGGGCCCCCCAAAGCCTTAATCCAGCTCTGTGCGTATCTGTAAAACTCCATTGACACACAGCTAAATGAGGCCCAATATACACATAATGTAGATGGGAGATTTAAAGTATAGCAGTACTAACATAGTCAGAGAGTGGTGAAATGTCATTGTACTAGAGATGCTCACTGACCCCCGTGAACTGGTTTTGGTTTTGGTTTTGGATCTGGATTAGCTTCGTGTTTTGGTTTTGGTTTTGGCAAACCGCCCTCGTTTGTTTTGGTTTTGGATTTTATAGAAAAAAATCCTGAAATGTGCTAAAATCACATGGTTCTGCTCTTTTTTTGTTCCTACATTATTATTAACCTCAATAACACTAATTTCAAGTCATTTGCAGTCAATTTTGAACACCTCACAGATCGCAATATTATTTTCATACACTTTTGGACAAAGACTGCAGCGACCTGGCTGGATGGTAAGCGACAGAGCAATGATACAAACACACGGCAGTTCCTAGCACATCTAGGACACATTGGCACACAGCAGTGGCAGAAAAGAAAAATGGGGGTCCGTCCTACCCGTTATGTTGGATCTTAAAAAGGAATCCAAAAATCGCGAGATCCGACGATGTAACGATGACGTTTTGCCTCGTTTTCGAATCCAAAAAAGTGCAAAAGTACCGAGCCGGCTCGGGTCGGTACTCGGATCTGCTAAGTTCGGGTATGTTCGGTTCTCGGGGAACTGAGCCTGAGCATCTCTACATTGTACACCTATAAGCTCAATAACAACAAAAGTTTTACATTTGCTTAGAAGTATCTTCATCTTTATTCAGTGCTCTGCTAATTGCTGTGGAATAAAGTAAATTCTGTATAAACCAGACGTAGTATAAGCATAAACAACATTTTTGTACATTTAATGATTTTTATTCTTAATGATCTGCTGGTACTTATTTTAGGTTATGTAAAGTTTCTCTTTTACTTTTTTTATTTTTATACTTTCTTCATTTTTATCTGACTCTTCTAACTTAACGTTTGTTCTTTGAAGGAACATCTTTCATCTATACAATAACTGGAGATTCTAGAAACATCTGTGGATAACGACCCAGATGTATCGGAAAACATTTCATCAAATTCCCAGCTTGTGTTTCCAAATGGTGCCACTGGTACGTAAGATACCTCAGCCAATGTGTTTATATGATATAATTACAAGTCGCTACATAGTCTTAGCAATTTTCAGTATATTAGTTTTATAAAATACATCCTTTATTATAATATAATGCAGCAAGCTATTAGTTCATTGTAATAGTACTTAGAAAAACAGTAATCTCCAAGACTACCTTACTGTTCATATGTAAAATGTATTGTACAAGAAAAAAAAAAGCCTTGGTTTATTTTATACATGCAAAACCCACTTAAACTTAAATTGAACCTATCTCTTGCACAATGGAGGCAGCCATTTTGTAAGCTTAAAGAATATACATGGTAATGTATCCTATCTTTACACTATTGCTTCAGGCCACAAAATGGCTGCCTCCACTTCATGTAGGCAACAGGTACACTTTAACTTATAACTTAAGTTATAAGTTAAAGTAATTGTTAAGGTACACTTAGCACATACTTTCCAACTTTTCCTCCTTGGCTTCAGGAAGATCCCGGGGGAAGTGGGCGTGTGAGGGCGGGGTTTAACGAATCGCATCATTTTGGCCAAGATGATGCGATATTTGCGTTATTAAGCCCCGCCCCTGCCACTTATCTATTGCGGGGGTGAGAACCCAGGAGGTTGCCCTGCTCTCCCGCGAGCCCGGGAGGTCTCCCAGAAATGTGGGAGTCTCCCGGAATGTAACTATGCGTTAAAGAAAAGCAGCTAATGAATCTCTAGAGACTGAAGTGTCTTTTACATTTCTGTCTCCATTACTGAAGTCATGTTGTCTTACCTGTCAGTCTTTGATTAAATCTTGGTCTCCATGAAAATGGCCACCTCCATAGGCATCAATACATGGACATAGGACACAATTTCTGAACTGTGTCATCATGCCACAGATGGCGAAGCCAACCACGTCTTGTACTGGCTCAGCATCAGGGAGAATGTCAGACTCTTCAGGGAGTGAGGGAGATCACCCCTATTTCAGGGAGTCTCCCTGACATTCAGGAAGAGTTGGCAAGTATGACTTAACAATTTATAAATTAACAGTTATAAATTGTTTTTGCATTGTAACTAGTTAGGTAAGCTGTGGCAGCCAATCGCCAAGCATAATTTCTTCGTCAAGTGGGACATCTCCATTTAGAAATGTGGCCTAGATTGTAGGGAGGGGTCATTGTGTGGGACTGCATGCATGACTGGGTTAGGATTAGGATAGGTTAGGTTTTATAACTGAGTGTAGGACAGTTTGGCTCCTTAGATAGAGCTTGTTGTTCCCATCCACTCCACCTTCATTGTTATGACTGTAGGGTATCAACAAGTCATCTTTTGTTTGTTAGTCACAATTGTTGGACACATTTGTGCCAGATATGGAACCGTTTATAGAAGACTGGCCCACATGCCACCCTTACCTCCTTGTGCTGGATTGAAGATGAATGGAAGACTCCAAGTAAAACTTAATGTTTCTTGTCCTCACTAAAGAAAATATCACTTTCAGCTTCCGTAAGAAAATAGCAAAGGCTCTCTGGCAGGGGTGGCAGAGTCCAGATTGGAGGTTTTGCAAAACACATGAGTTTGCCAAAGCCAGAGAAAGACGTTAGAAGCTGAGAAGCAGCTGCCTAAGGTGAAGACAGTTATTATGCTTGTGCCCAAGAAGACAGTTTTGGCTGTAGAAGATGGGGTCACGATTCAAGAGAAAGAAAAGAAGAGACGTTGCTAGTAAGAGTGGGGCAGCAGGGTGGCTCAGTGGTTAGCACTTCTGCCTCACAGCACTGGGGTCATGAGTTCAATTCCCGACCATGGCCTTATCTGTGTGGAGTTTGTATGTTCTCCCTGTGTTTGCGTGGGTTTCCTCTGGGTGCTCCAGTTTTCTCCCACACTCCAAAAACATACTGGTAGGTTAATTGGCTGCTATCAAATTGACCCTAGTCTCTCTCTCTCTCTCTGTCTGTGTGTGTATGTTAGGGAATTTAGACTGTAAGCTTCAATGGGGCAGGGACTGATGTGAGGGCACTCTTTTAGTGTTTTTGAATAATAATAAATTGCTGTTAAGAGTTATAACTTTATTTAAAAAAATACAAACATTTATTAGCGAAAAAAGCCAAAGCTTTGTCAAGGCAACCTGGCAGCCTTGACAAAGCTTTAGCGAAACGCGCGTTGGCGTTAGCTGAGCTCACTGTAGCTTGTAAAAGTAAATAGGATAAGGAATGAGCTGTTTACTATAAGATTCCTCCATTTAACAAATTAGATAGGATAGTTCAGGAATCACGTTTGAAGTGGGAGCATTTTTTACAAACAGACCAGACCTATATGACTATAATAAAGCCTCCCAGCAATCTATCCACGCATATGATAGCGGGAAAGAGTGAACATAAGTACCATTTGGGGTAAGGGGCACATAGTACTTACCCCCTTACCGTATTGAAAGTCTGGCTGAGTAGTGTCTATTGATAAATTTATGGATACACGTGATTAACATAGAGACCATACAAACTGATTTAATCAATTAAGGTGCCTTTATACAATAGATATGGAGTAGAACAAAGGTGCTATGTATTGAATGACTATACATACTATTGCAGAGTAATTGACAACTTGATACACACTGTTGAAGCCTTTGAACAACAGAGTCTTAGAGGGGAGTGGCTATAAGTGGACAAGTGATTAAATTGAAACATCTTTGACGAATAACAATTATAGAAGAACTCCCATAATATCCAGTGTTACCCCTAGGAATAAGTCGGTAAGATTGCTATTTATAGGAGAATTATGCTACAACAAAGGGGTATGTAACATCAAGTTGACTGTATGGACTAATGAATAGGATAAGCTATTATATTCATGTGTATATAACAACAAGGAGGAGAGGAGATATACACTGCAATAAACGGTCACACAATACCTAATTGTCTATATGGGCCTATGAAAAGAACAGATCACAATATCTATATGTGTATACAACAATATTCATACCCAACAAGCGTAATATTATTAAAGATCATGGTATATGACTACTATAGAACACAGTGAGACAGCGAAGTAGTTAATTACTACTTTTTAACAGAATCTTTTATTTTGGGACATTTATTCATTCACTCAATGTTTTTGATTATTTTGCTAATAGATGTTTTTATTTTTTGAAATAAAATTATAACTCTTAACAGCAATTTATTATTATTCAAAAACACTAAAAGAGTGCCCTGTATACGCAACCTCTCTCTCCTTTCCGTTTTTCTAGTATAGCTATCCTAATTGTGTAGGTGCACCTCCCCTAACTATAATTGAGGAGATATCTCTAAATCAATAAAGGGGTTAAAACACGGTGCAGTGAAAAATATAATCTCTGGTTTATAATTGTCTCATGGACATTCAGATTAAATGTTTCATATAGGCGCCTATGTGACCCTCATCAGTGTTCTCTAACACAGGTATAGTTGGGGTAGAATATACTAACTGAGTGCTGATAAATTTAATTTACTCTCTAATGATATCCCCTATTAGCAAATATTTATGCCGACTAGTTTGCAGAGACATTTATGACACAATAACTGTGTGCGTTCTTATAGACACCAATATGATAGTTTCCTGCGTGCTGTCACAGATGCGATGCTGATCATTTCAATTTGCATTCAAATAGAATCCCCTACGGATATATGTTCTTAGTCTACTAAGGCTGATTAGTGAGGATATCAATACCACAGTGTTTGTTTCCTGGACAAACACGTCATAGATATCTCAATATGAAAGTTTTCAGCGTTTTTATGCCAAACATATTACCGGCGTCTTATGCCACCTCAGATCAAATTTCAAACGCAATAATCATATAATTTCACTAAATGGTCAACTCTAATCTAATACTATAAAGTGGAGTAAGTGGCGAGTGTGTCACGCCGACGCGCGTTTCGCTAAATTATTTTCAAGGCAAAAGATGAGCTGGTTCTGCCTCTAGACCAGCCGCAGCAACCACAGATTATATATTTATATATATATATATATATATATATATATATATATGAATCCCTCTTAGAGAACATTTATGGATCATACAAATAGAATCTTGGCAAGATATTCACATGGCAATTGAATTCGTCACAAAGGCATCTATGGATTCGCTTTCTGCAGAGCTATTTGCTCCCAGGGAGAACCACTTGGCTGGTATAGCTATCAACAAAACACCACCACTGGTCAATCCACTTAGTCCTCAGAGGACAGGTAATGTGAGAAAGAGCTGAAGTCTATGAGTTGGAAAAGGTAGGATTTTGCGGGATGAAGCCAAAGTTGATGAGTTGGAGAATGCAGAATTGTGAGTGACAAAGCCAAAGTCAACAAACAGGTAAACATAAAAAAAAATACTGAAGCACCAGCAGAGAAACGAAATTCCAACTTTGCTTATGCAAAGATTGTTAGTAGAGAAGGCATTATAAAGGCTACTTACAGGTTATACAGGTTATAATTGACTTGACCTTTAGCAAAGTCCTGACTACAGTAAGTGAAATGGAATGTGCAGTTGTTAGTGATGATGGCGCACTGCCACCTGTCCTCAGTAGCTGGTATTGCAGTGGACCCTCACGTTTGCTAGATCTATGGGCCTCTCTGTCGCAGCCCACAGATCACTGAAGCTCAGACAATGGTAAGCTAACCCGGCACCCAATCATAACTTTAGAATGTTGCAATTTTAAGGGACCTTCTCTTTGACACTAAATTAGACCAAGAAATTTCAAAGAACACAGTAATTAAAAGCACATTCCTTCCTTGGCAAAGAAACACATTAAAATTTTACCAATCAGTGAGTACTGATCATTTAATTACAAGGAAGTAAAGCAATAGACACTGAGAAAGGCCTACAGTCCAAGAGTTTCTTGAAAACCAGAACAAAACATTGCCTTTGGGAATCTTTCCATGAATGGTAAGTATATAAAATATAAAAACTTATGTTTGTGTCCAAGTTCACCAGTCCAATGTAGAGGTAGCGTTAAACAAATTTTGTTCCATGTGGTCTCATAAACAATTGATAACTGGTTACTGGAGACAATAGGAACTGGAGTTCTCCCCGGTGTAGGTGAACCGTGAGGTGACCAAAAGACTTTAGAAGCCAGAAAAGCCCTAGCAGCAATCCTTGCAGAATTGTTGGAGGGAAGGTAATCAGAGAGGTGACATTTTAGCTTTAGCAAGACTGAATACTCACCTTTCTGTGAGATATTTCAGAGTAGAGTCTTTAAGATCGATCATAAAAGAGTTGACAATTTAATTGTGAAGATAGATCTGAAGGATGCATATCTGCACGTACCTATCCTGTCAAAACATTCTGACATTTCTCAAGTTCTCCATCAACATTTTAAAAATCAAGCACTGTCCTTTGGACCTGTCCCATCCCCCAGAATATACACATATGTTCTAGAACTCCTGTTAGCTTCCCGTCATGTAAAAGGGATGTCAAAGGGATTCACTTCTAAGCCTATCTGCATAGGCAAACCGAGGGGGGGGGGGGGGTTCCTAGTGCCTGGAAACCCCCATCCAAGCCTGGGACACTGTATAATTGAGGTGGCTGGACCCTGCCCCCGCTTCACATGGCTCTGCTTGAAAAGAGAGAGCTGCACCTAACAGTAGTGCAGCATTGTCCATGTATATTATGAGGATAGGGAGAGTTGGAGAGCAGCCAACCACTCTCTAAAACTATAGCCCCACCTCCATGCATGCTGGCCACGCCCACTGGCGGCGTGATGTGGAAATCCCCCTCTGCAAATCCTGCGTTTGCCCTTGATCTGGATTATATTTTAGTGAAAGCTCACAAAAAGGAGACATTGAGATGTTATGTACACTTTGTGGTAGCAGAATTAAAGAAGCAGGAGTGTTTTGTGAATCACGTCTTCAAACAGTTCAAGAGATTCAACTCCCGGGTTGGGAACATGTTTCCACTCAGATCTCTTCTAAGTCTCACTTCCTCCAAATCGTCAAACTGAAACTGTAGCCTGACCAGGCAGTTGTCCAGTAAGGATGACACATCTTCAAATATCTGCCAACAACTAATAGGCAAATTATAGATAGAGATAGTCAATGTTTCTCCTGCTTCCATGTCAGTTTGATGTCTTGTCTCATTTGGATAAGGATCACAAAATAGCAATCAATTGATGACACTTCAACTGAAGACGTTACAAAAGCTGAGATGGTAACTACAACCAGGATTTCTATTGTCGCAGTTGCTCAAGATGACCAGGTGCGGCTCCTTGGGCCGTCCAAACCAGGACTGGAAATATGTGTGATTCTCTCTATTACAGTGTGATCAGCCCAACCAGGCAAAGCCTGGTGCTGATTACCGCATTTGCAGGGTGGCCCCACATTCATTGTCTTTTTGCTTTAGTGGTAACCAGTCCAGGCAATAACGATGGGGCTCATTATTCTTTTAAGGAGTGGACCATGTGTTTTTTAAAATTTACTTTTTCTTTCCTTTAAAACTGTAAATTTACAGATGGTAGTCAGGTTTCCGTAGACTAGAACTGTGACATTAGTTACACCGACATTACTATAGCGATGAGCCCAACATTGCAGACACATGCATATATCAGAGATTGGCGGCAGTGTGATTCTCATGGGCAGCACGATGGCTTAGTGGTTAGCACCTCTGCCTCACAGCACTGGGGTAATGAGTTCAATTCCCGACCATGGTCTTATCTGTGTGGAGTTTGTATGTTCTCCCCGTGTTTGCGTGGGTTTCCTCCGGGTGCTCCGGTTTCCTCCCACACTCCAAAAACATACTAGTAGGCTAATTGGCTGCTATCAAAATTGACCCTATTCATTCTCTCTTTCTCTCTGTCTGTGTCTGTCTATGTATGTTAGGGAATTTAAACTGTAAGCCCCAATGGGGCAGGGACTGATGTGAATGAGTTCTCTGTACAGCGCTGCGGAATTAGTGGCGCTATATAAATAGATGATGATAATGACATTGCCGGCTTTAAGGGGCCGATGCCAGGACCAGGTCACGTAACCCTTTTTAGGATTATACAGACGCCGGATCCTGGGGGACCGTATTTATTTTAGAGCAAAGCCTCTAAGTGCTAAGGAGACTTTAAAGGCATTAACAAACTGTTGCGGTTCCCTTACATTCAATAAGATAGTTTAGAGTATCTGGGCCATGGAATGTAGTCTATGTGTTATTGAGGGCAATGGTGTTTGTTACTTGTGGAACTGATGGTTGTAAACAATTGACATTTACTTTGTTTCCTTTCAACTGCAACCTAAATTTCCCTTCTGTATTACGTTTAAAACTCTTCAAAGTTTGACATTAGATTTCAGTATCATTTTATGTAGAGTATGTAGCGTCTTCATAGGTGGTCTTAATTCTCTCACTTTGTGTCAATTAGCAGTTGTAAAAGTTACATTCAATTAGAGATTCTTTATCGCTTAAAATTAATTATTTTTATGTAATAAGGACAAGATACATTTTAAGCTTTCAAGCATCAATTTAGCAAATTGCATTACTACCGTTATTATTATAATACAAGGGGCAAATGCAAGATATTTAGAGGTTGGATTCCAAATATTTGAATTCAGGGAAAAAGGAAAAAGAAAAATTGCCACAATAAAGTTTCATAACCACTTGAATTTTTTGCCAGTAAAAAGTGAAAGGCATTTTGAGGTTATTAGAGGTCACTGTGGGCTTCCAACGCGTTTCCCCACAGTTAACACATATGGATAGAGCAAAATGTATTTGGAAAAACACAACACAATCAGAATGCTAGTTAAAAACGTGCCTAAATATAGTGGAATTAGAAATAACGGGTTCTATTGTCAACATGTTTATATGTGCTGTACTCGTGTTTAATATGCTAGTAAAACATGGTCAAATACCTGTAACAGATAATTTTTTTTGATAAGCACTCTTCCATTAAAGATCATGTTATAAATATACTATAAATATAGTGAACACTCACTTCAGGAAGCAGGATCCTTAGGGTCCCAGTTGTCTGTAGCGCTGACGTTGCAAACATAATAGCAAACGATCCACTAGACATTCGCTTCACCATATTGGACGAGAGGTTATTCAGCTTGGTGTATTTTACTTTTTGAGGTTGGTGAAAATGGTCACTGCTCAGATAGTCCAGCAAGTCTGCCAAATGTAAATGGCTAAATAATCACCTAGGGCCTGATTCATTAAGGATCTTAACTTGAGTAACTTCTTATTTAAGTCTCCTGGACAAAACCATGTTACAATGCAAGGGGTGCAAATTAGTATTCTGTTTTGCACATAAGTTAAATACTGCCTGTTTTTTTTCATGTAGCACACAAATTCTTGATAGCTTATTTGTACACTAATATTTAAAGTTGATATTTGTGTGCTACATGAAAAAACAGGCAGTATTTAACTTATGTGCAAAACAGAATACTAATTTGCACCCCTTGCATTGCAACATGGTTTTGTCCAGGAGACTGAAATAAGAAGTTTCTTAAGTTAAGATCCTTAATGAATCAGGCCCCATATGTTTAGCTGACACTTCATTTACAATACTACACATTTGCAAGTGTGCTTATTTAGTTTCTTTATATTTATCAAATTTCTCTTCCATCTGACCAAATAATTGCAGATCAACTGTACTATGAAAATGCACCAAATGAGTCATATAAACCGCTATATGAATAATAGATCATCTGTACTCCTTTCAAACTTGTAGCCGTGTTCTGACTACTAATGTCCTTTCAATAGGAGAATTATCTTAAGCCACAAAGTTCTACTTTCTGACTCTTTAAATCTTTTGTTTTGTTCGGAGCTGGATTACGGGATTGGAGGGCCCACAACACTTAAGACCGGGCTTCCCCAGGGGGACTTGACCGTATTGCCAGAACATAGAATTAGGAGGATAGTGACATCATTCACATTGGACTGCCACAGTCTTGAGATACCTTACAAGTAGCTCTGCAAATAATGGAGCACGTCTTGAATACTATGAATCATGGGAACTAAATGGAACTTTGTACATTACTGACGGAACAGTGCTCACTAAAGTGTGAAAATAGAAGAAAAGTATGATGTGTCTGTCATGAAACTGACATTTATACAGGCAAATCTGGAACAATTTCAAACAAATAGCAACTTCAGCCTAACAAAAGTCAGCTTGGGAAAATTTCGAAGAAGTGTCAAAGTGTTTATGCCTCTAGCAGCTCAACTTGCATTGCTAATCACCGTTTATTATATATAAGTGTTAATTTGCTGAACGAACGCTCTTCTGAGCAGTTTGTGACCATTAAACAAAGGAGGATTCTTAGAGAAATAGATACTTTAGGGGAAACATCCTTGATCTTTTGTTGAAAGGCTTTGCTTCTGAGAATGGCGTTTGACAGCCTTTTCCTCTGCTAAGCTTTATGAACTGATTTGTGAAGGATTTTTTGAAGGAGATACTTCATTGTCTAGGCCTTGTGGATAATTTGGTGGCCTCTCCTATAATCCCTTTGTCCATCAATCTGCAAGAGCTTAGCACAACCTTGAAAAATAGATAAGCGGCAATTCTGTCATTCATTTTTAAGGCAATCAATTATACATAAGTATATCTCCAATTCTTCTCCTCCACATAATACAGTTGCTTCTGAGTCATCACTATCCACATATCTAATTTTCCTCCTGGCAGAAGTTACTTTGAAGTCTGATCTACCACTTGCTGCTTCTGCTCCCCTCTCAAAGTTATCAAGCATTCACACACAGCATCTAGGAAATGAGCAAGGGATTCTATCAAATGTACAGCAACCTTAAGATCAATGGTTGCGGATAGCAATGTTTTGCTCCTTTTGTTAAATCTGGAAAGGATGATGTTCTAGAATTGACAGATTAGCAAATGCAATGTCTAAAGCTAGGTACACACTGGAGGTTTTTCAGCTGGTTATCGAGCCAATCACCTGATAAACGACCGCTCGGTCACATATTGCATTAGGGTGTATACTTACACGATGAACATCAGTCGTTACAAAGTGCGGATTGTTGTTCCATTTGGTTGGTTGTATTGTTTAATATTCTCGTTCCAATCACCTTCCGAACATGTAGTATGCATGCACTAGAGATGCTCACTGACCCCCGTTAAGTGGTTTTGGATCTGGATTAGCTTCATGTTTTGGTTTTGGTTTTGGCAAAACCACCCTCGTGTGTTTTGGTTTTGGATTTTTTAGAAAAAATCCTAAAATATGCTAAAATCACATAATTTTGATCCTACATTATTATTAACCTCACTAACACTAATTTCCAGTCATTTGCAGTCAATTTTGACCATGCACTCATGATCACGATCTCCATAGGGTTTACAGAGTCATGGGGCCTGATTCATTAAGGATCTTAACTTGAGTAACTTCTTATTTCAGTCTCCTGGACAAAACCATGTTACAATGCAAGGGGTGCAAATTAGTATTTTGTTTTGCACATAAGTTAAATGCTGACTGTTTTTTCATGTTTGTATAACTATTCTTCCTTTCTTCATCCAGTCTTTCTAAACTTTTGGATGTGGTTTACCAGAAAATAGTAAAGATATACTATCAATTTTATACTCCAAAGATAATTACCATTATACTTTTAACTCATAGTCTTGTCACACCCGTGGAAAGATACCTGTCTCTCTGCTAAAATATTCACAACTGCTCTACGTAATACTTCAAAGTGGGGTCCTCCTTCCCTGATCTGTTGGACCAAAGAGCATTCAATATGATTTGAGATTTCATGACATTCATGGGCTTGTAGAACTCACTTCCGGTGCATCACTTTCTTCTCTGTTGTGCTTTCTCGCCAATGAAGGATGTGTATCTTGTCTATTTTACTTCCTGTTGATGTACAATACCTGCAGTAGCTTAATCCTTCCGAGAAACAATATGACATCTATTTTCTGTGATTGACTACACCATTAGGCCAGCTTACATAAAAGCATGGTGTTTAGACTAGACTAGAAACCACTGTGCAGGATTTCTGGATTGGAACCTGACCCTCTAGCTGAAGCATGGCATTGATCTTCATTATCTTTACTGTTGGAAGGTCTAAGAAGTTCAGGAGATAGTTGACTTTCATTAAACTGATGATTGTCTGTTTAATTTTCTCTGCTTTCAAAAGTACTAACAGGACTTGGTAACACCTGAATTTGAGCACTTTCAGGTCCACTGTTTCCAGCTTCTTCACTAACAGACATTGAGAAAGTTGTCTTACTACCGTTCTGATAAGATTGTTCATCTGTTTTCTCTTGAATGTCTAGTGCGTAATTATGATGCCCCTATATATACTTATATATATTCTGATGAATATATATGTGTGATTCAGATGGGCTTTGAAAAAAAAGAGAAATTGGGAAGGAAAGTGGAGAAGAAAGTGTACAAGGACAATTAAATGATGGTGTTGCAGATTCATCATCTTTTTATTTATATTGCACCACTGTAGCACTGTACTCATTCACATCAGTCCCTGCCCCATTGGAGCTTACAATCTATATCCCTTAACATACACACACACAGACTGAGAGAGACTAAGGGCACTTTAATAGCAGCCAATTAACCTACCAGTATGTTTTTGGAGTGTGGGAGGAAACCGGAGCACCCGGAGGAAACCCACGCAAACACGGGGAGAACATACAAACTCCACACAGATAAGGCCATGGTCGAGAATCGAACTCATGACCCCAGTGCTGTGAGGCAGAAGTGCTAACCACTGAGCCACCATGCTGCCCATATTGATGTGCTGTTTGGGGTAAGGTGGATTAAAATGATCAGGTGATGACCAAAAAAGTCCAAGTGGAGGAGACGGTATCATGGGCAGCATGTTTTCTGCTTATTTAATATATTTGAAAGCGGTTATTTGTTGCTATGTTCTGTTTGCTTATTTAGTTTCAGATCCAGTTAAGCCTGGTGTGGCTAGTGGGCTATATATAGTTTTCAGTGCAGCAGTCAGACTGGACAGGAGGCAGATTGCATTGACAAGAGTTGTGGCTGTAGTAAGTTGACTAGATGTACATGGTAACTGGATGATGTGGTGCCAGATTTAGTAGGCATGCAGAGGCTGTGCACCCATTATAGCCAGTAGTGTTATGGTTCTGTTCAAAACAAATTCATTAATTACAGCCATGGAGACACATGCAATAAACATTTAGACTGTTAATTGCAGAAAAAGCATAGTCCAGGGAAAGCAAATAAACAAAAAGCAGTTCAGGCTTAATGAGCTGATGGACTTCCAGATATTGCCAAACAACAGGAAAACAATAATGAAACACAGCAAATAACTTAACTGAAGCCAGTTGCAGTAAAAGCCAGAAACATGCAGGTAATCCAGGAACAAAGAAACATGAGCAGGCTTCGGAACTTCAATGACCAGCAAAGGATTCAGGACACAGTCAGGTGTGGATGATTAGCTAGCAGTGCTGATAGTAGGAAATGCCGAACAGCAGCACCTCTGGAGGATCACAGGTACTGCAGGGTAATATGCACACAGAGATACAAGCAGATCCTAGCAAGTAGTATGTAAAAGTTTCCCAGAAGGGCAAGATCACAAGGGAATGATGGATATTGAAGAGTTTCATCCAAGGGCAAAGTCTGGAGGACATGAATGGGTGGCTGTGGGGCAGTTCATTGTTGTGTTTAAAGACAGATCTCCTGGGCCTTCCCACACTTGGGGAACTTGGGGAACTTGTGATGCTAACTGCTTTATCCATTTATCCTTTGATTTGATCTAGTTCCAGTTGCAAGTCAAAACCTAAGGAACAATTGATATTTCGCTAAGGCTTCTGGCAAATTTGACTGCATTTTCTTTTCAGATTTGCTGGCAAGTACATTAATCTCCAGCTTCCAGACCTTCCTAAAACACATTTCATAATTAGGCTAATTAGCTGGATTTATACCTGTCATAATTGTCTGTTTGGTGCAAACAAATTGCCTTCACAGAAAGCACAATGTATCCAGTCTGTCACAACACATAATTTTTGTATTTATATGTTTATAAAGAATCACTAAACCTAAAGTACAATTTGGTGAATATAAAAGAGCAGCGATTAATATTAATCACACATATATGTTAAACATCCACAGCATTATGATAAACAAAGATGCTTGAAATAAAGTTTGTAGTGGGATATTTTTTCTTACGCACAGCAGACTTCCTGTCAGTAATCAGCAAACCTCTCTTAGCCTCCTCTCTCAGATAGTAACTGATAACATTTAACAATACCTTGTACTCAGCATACAGTACTTGCCTACTCTCTCGGACTACTTACCTACTCTCTCGGAATGTCAGGGAGGCTCCCGAGTTTCAGATGGGCACTCTCTCTGTTCCCAGTGGAGGCCGGGATTAATGGCGCGATTTGTGTCATATGGCCCCCCATTACCCCAGTGCTATGCTTTATTCATGGCATTTCATATCATTTGACCTCCACTCCAAGTTGGCGAGTATGAGATTAACGTTTAATACTGGACAGAATGAGTTCTGCCCAGGTATGCAAATTTTAACATATGTATTAGTGAACATTAATAGTAACTTTCAAATAAGGTAACTTTTATTTAAGGTTTGTAATAATTGGTAAAAAAGTGTAGTATGCAGGTGTCTCATTCTGCCTCCGCTTGTATGCTGCTTTGCGACAGCAGCTCCTGCCTCTGGGACTGAATTGGACTTTAGATTATTGTAATTATCCTGCAGTACCTCTAATTCACAAGAGGTGCTGCTATTGTGCCTTGCCTTATTTCTTCTCACTACCAGGGGGTTAACCTGCTGCACTAGCTAATCATCTGCACCTGTTGTCTCCTTATTTATACCTGCTTCTTCCAGTTACTTATGCTGATCGTTGTTATTCATGTTGCTGTGTCTGACATTGTTGTGCTCCCTTGTTTCTCCTGTTCCCTGGGACTACTATAAGCTGCTTGCTGACATCTCTTTACTTGGTGCTTCTCCTTTCAGCCTATTCCCCTGCACCAGCCGTGTTCCTTGTTATTTGCCTTCAGCCTCTCTCAGCAATCCTTGTTCATTGTCTGCAATACTCGGTTTGTACCATTCTGCATTACCTGGATCATATCAGTTCAATAAATATCATATGCTTTCACCATATTCCGGGCTCCATAGCTGTCATTTCCAGCTTTCGGCATTGCAGTGTGGCAGCAGGTAAAGACTGCAGACCAAGTCACACACAGGTATCGCAGTGCACCTAGGTTCAGTTACATACAGGTCTGAGACATGTGTCAGAAAGTAAAAGTATAAAGTGTGACTTTTACTTTCATTCTTTCACAGTGTCTCTTATACAGCAAACAGCAGAGCTGACAAGGTTTGTGTGCAATCAAGAGTGCTTACAGAGCACCTGAGGAAACTTCCTTTTCCAAAGTGGGAGTGTCGCCTGTCCGTCAATCCGAGGCTCTGGGAGGAATCTCAACTATAAAAGACTGAACTACTGTGCATGTGTGCATTGCGACCGATGCCAGGTAGTGGCCAGTGACCAGTTAGGGAAACTGGGACTAGTAAGTGGTAGTTTGGTGTCGTCCTGATGTTTGCTGTTTAAAGTGATGCTGTATTTATTGTAATGGAACAACAAAAGCACCTAATTCTAAACAAGAAGTTGTCTGCGTAACTGTTGTCTGCGGGGTGCCCGTTTCATAAGAAGGGAGCTCGTGCCACAATATAAATATATATATATATATATCCACAACAATAGATATACACTGGCGCTATCTACCACATCAGTTAGTATTATATATAGAGGTTCACAATACTATATAGTATCAAATATAATAATTAGTAGTCCACAATCACTTCACTCATGTGTGAGTGGCAGCCACGTATAAGCCTGTATCCAGATGGTCAATCCAGAAGAAAATAGTCACTAGAACAAAGCACAGGCGGGGCGCCTCATAGTGTTATACCAGGACAACAAGGAACAAAATATGTATATATATGCGTACCGTCAGGTAAAGATGTATAATCTAGACTTGAATGGATCCTCTTAGGGAGTTGTAACACTGGATCTCAACTCAGGAACAATCCAAAGGCGTGGAAAAAGGCAAACATAGTATAATATTGTAATGCAAAGGATAATGCACCACGTGAAACACCACAGAATATTCAAAAGGGTGTGATATTCAAGAATGCACCAGGGTATATATATAGAACAACGTAGCCCAGGAAAACACACACCACTTTATGTGTAGGTAATAATTCATATGCGTACCAGAAATATGAGCATAATAGCCAGAGGATGTTTTCTTTATAAGCAGCTGTATCTCATACAATGGATACCCAGGGATATGGGCATAATAGCCAGAAGATGTTTTCTTTAAAAGCAGCTGTATCTCGTGCAATGGACACCCTTCCAGCGGCGGTATAATAAATGGAAGGGGATACAATTGTAAAGAGCAATAAAAAATTTAATGAACAAAGTAATACTGAACTCACATATAGTTCACCAGGTACAGCTGATCAACAGTAAGGCTCGACGCGTTTCGTCTTGATGATCACAAGACTTCCTCAGGAGCACAGAGATATATAACACCGGATTAACCGACTTTTTATCGAGTCCGCGCGCCATTTTGGCGCATGCGCACAGTCCGCCACAGTGTGCGCAGGCGCGGGATCGAGAATTCAAAAAACTTTATTGTAAGCAAATTCTATGTGCAATCGCAACAATAACAATGAACCAGCATGTTAGATGCGATCCGTACACAGCGCCAGAGTATATATACATATGAACAAAAACATTACATCACCATATATGCGGCACTGAGAGTTAATCCCTCAAGTACCGCTGGAACTAACAAATAATGCTATATAAAAAATACTATATAAAAAATACATTGATGTCATTTTAAAGATGTATAATGCAAAACTAGCTGGTAACCATCTCATATAATCCATGTAACACAATATGCAGTATTAATAAGGTATAAAAATTCTAATGAAGTGTAAATAACATGTGTATAAAGGACTATAGACTACCCACGCATTATATTACCAGAAGACATATTTATAAAGAGCAAATACATATAACATACTTCATGCCTAAAAAGACATACAATATCATAAACCCATATCTATATAATGTGCATCTAATATATGATCCATGGATAACCAAACTTATGGAAAATAGCTCACATACAATTGTATGTGAGGGGGGGGGGGAAGGGGGAGAACCTTAAGGGAAAATTTATAAAAAAGGGGCTAGTTCATAGTTTTCATTAAGACCAGTAGGGGATAAGGTATCCAATTCAAATATCCAATACATTTCACGTTGTGAAAGTTTCCTTTGCAGATCACCTCCCCTTTTACCCAGTGTAACGTGCTCTAAAGCTATAAATTTAAGACCATGCGGATCTCCATTGTGTATCAAATTAAAATGTCTAGATACAGAATGGCTTTTAATTTTGTTCCTAATATTCTGAATGTGTTCTTGTATACGTAATTTAAGAATACGTTTTGTTTTGCCAATATATTTCAATTTGCATGGGCAAACCAACATGTATATCACAGAAGTTGTTAAACAATCCATCCTGTCCTTAATAAAAAAAAATTTACTATTGTCTGAGTTGAAAAAATGTGTTTTAGTAGGGTCCATAAACTTGCAAATGTTGCAGTGATTACATCTCACTGAACCTTTAGTATTTAATACAGGTGGTTTATGACTTATTGTTGTTTTCTCCAATAAACTTGGAGCTATCATATCTTTCAAACATCGTTTTTTTCTGAAAACTACCACTGGTCTTTCTGGGAGTATTTCAGATAAAACTGGATCCCTTTTCAAGATATTCCAGTGTTTAGTTAGGGTCGACCTTATAAGGTTTTCCCCACTACTGTATTCTGTAATAAACGGTATCATATCCTTCTTTTCACCTTTAATTGAATACTTTAGGATCTCAGTTCTATTTTTGTTCTTAATTTTCTGAGTAGCCTCATCTAACAAAGAGGCCGGATAACCTCTTTTTCTAAAACGATCTGAGTATAATGATAGTTGTTCTTCAAAATCTGTCTCCCTACTACAGTTCCTTTTAATTCTGTTAAATTGGGAAAAGGGTATGTTGTTTTTCCACCGTTTCTGGTGGCAACTCCTATAGTGAAGATAACTGTTCGTATCAACTTGTTTAATATAGTTTCTAGTAATAACCTTATCATTATCCGATGTTAGGATTAAGTCCAAATATTCAACCTGCGTTTGACTAATAGAAGCGGTAAATGTTAGATTATAATCATTAACGCTAATAAGTTCCAAGAAGCTGCTAAACTCATCTAGAGTACCACTCCAGATGATTAGTATGTCATCTATATAACGTTTAAAAAGTTTAATTTTATCAATGAAGAGATTATTATGGTATATACATTTTGTTTCCCAACTGCCCATATGTAAATTAGCAAAACTCGGAGCAAATGTTGTGCCCATGGCTGTACCACATATTTGAAGATAAAACACTTCTAAAAAATTAAAATATATGGTATATCTATTGTTGCAGGCTTTTATTAAAGTAATTCTATCGTTTTCCAATAAGCATTGTCTAAGCGATTTGTTTGGTTCCGAAGCACAAGCAATTTATTTAGCAGATGCAAAATTTAGCAGTTCAATACATAATTATAATACAGTACAGTACAATACAACCGATACCAAAGATAAATACATACCACTGCGCAAAGCTGCGTTCCACTGGTACCAGCGTACTGTACTTCACTCCAGAATACTGTAGTCAGAGAATGACTGACGCCAGTGGAGCAAAGCTATATTATATACACTCAGTGTTACAGAGAAGACAATGCAGATGACTTGGCTTGCTTCTATAGGTCCAGGCTTCAGGAGGGTCCAGTGTAAACAGGTCATAGGCTAGTTCAAACAACCCCCTCCAAGGATGAGGGTCAATATTCCAGATGACTCTCCCGCCCAGAAACCAGTTTAGGCTAGTCTATTTACAATTACAGTCAGTATCACTTTAAATATTTATTCCCTAACATTGCTAACTAGGGTATGCAATGTGCGATCTCTTCTGTGAATGAGCCAGACAACTGCTGATGAATAGGGGATTAAAATGATACTAAACATGACATGTTTCCTATAACCTGAACCTTAAGTATCACTAAAGTGTACATATAACATATATATATATACATTTATATATATATATATATATATATATATATAAACTAAACACCATCTGCTCATAAATCTGTTAGGAACTCCTTCAGTCAGCACGACAGAACCCGGAATCTGCTCCGATGTCTGGTGTTCACTGGAGCCCCTAGTGGTGGGGACAGACTTGGCTGCAGACAAACGGAGGGTCGTGTAGTGTGCACTGACTGGGGAGAACCCAGAGGCAGCGTGGTAGAACACAGCGATGTGAGGTCCAGGCAAAGGGTCAAGGGCCGGCAGCAGACAGGGATATCAAAATACAAGCCGTAGTCAGGGGTCACAGGCAATACAACGAAGTCCGAAAAACAAGCCAGGGGTCATACACAGGAAATCCGATAATAGAGAAAACACAGGAGCAGGGAAACAGGAACAGGAGCCTAGCTAAACAGGAAGCTATAACTGGCAATGAGGCTCTGTCCTCACTGCCTAAAGTAGCAAGGGGAGCCAATAGGAGTGAGTGCCAGTGAGACCCCTCCCTACTGCACTAATCTCAGAGAATAGGCCATACAGAAATAGGAGAACAGAATAATCAATTCTATCAGAGCCAGGTATGGTAACTTCCTAGCCAAGACTCCGCCACAGAATCTATGCACAAAAAACAAAACAAGAAGTTACCTTTTTCTGCGCGCATGCGCCCGGGTGTCAGACCGCTGGTCGGGCGCTGCGGCCTCCGGATTACAGCGTCCCGGTTGTTGCCTAGGCAACCGGGACGTCAGCGGCGGAAGTGAGACCCCGGTCGTCATGGAGACGGCCGGGGCGTCTGAGAGAGCCGGAAGCGAGCCGCGGCGGCCCGTCGGGGAGCTGCGGCTCGTAACAGTACCCCCCCCTTGAGGAGGGGTCAATGCACCCCGACTTCCAGGTTTCCCAGGATACTTTTTAAAAAAGTCTTTAATGAGTTGGTTAGCATGTAGATGCTTCTGCGGTACCCAGGACCGTTCCTCCGGGCCATAGCCTTTCCAGTGGACCAAAAAGTGGAGTTGACTTTGCACCTTTTTGGAGTCTAGGATCTTTTCAACAATGAACTCTTGGTGTCCTCTGACTGAGACAGGACGAGGTCTGTGCAATTGACGTGGTCTGAATTTATGTGAACCTGTAACTGCTTTCAACAAGGAACAATGGAATGTGTTAGGAATCTTGAGTGAAGGAGGAAGTTTCAACTTGAAAGCCACGGGATTAATCTGTTTAATAATGGAGAAGGGTCCAATAAACCTAGGACCTAACTTCCTACAAGGTTGCTTAAGTTTAATGTTGCGGGTAGACAGCCACACCTTGTCCCCGACCTTGAAAGGACACGGTCCACGATGCTGATCAGCATAATATTTAGACTTAAATGAAGCTTGATTGAGGGCAAGGTGAACCTTTCTCCATATCCGGCACAGATAAGAAATCGAAGAACTAGATTTGGCTTGATTCGAGACTTCCAGTGAGTTGGACCGAGGATGGAATCCGAAGTTACAGAAGAATGGCGATACCAGAGTGGATGAATGGCACGAGTTGTTGTAGGCGAACTCTGCCCATGGAAGCAAAGCAGCCCAATCACTATGGCATTTAGTTACATATAAACGGAGAAATTGCTCAAGGGATTGATTAACCCTCTCCGTTTGTCCGTTGGATTGTGGGTGATACCCTGAAGATAGACAGAGTTTAATTCCTAATTGGGCACAGAATGCTCTCCAGAATGTGGCTACAAATTGGGAGCCGCGGTCAGAGACAATATTAACAGGAAGTCCATGGAGCTTGAAAATGTGCTGAATGAATAGGGATGCCAAGGTTTTAGCACATGGCAATCCTACGAGAGGGATGAAATGTGCCATCTTACTAAATCTGTCTACTATCACCCAGATGGTGTTAAAGCTGGATGAGCGTGGTAATTCTACGATGAAGTCCATCGATATGTGGGTCCAGGGTCTCGTTGGAACGGATAGTGGCATAAGAGGTCCGGCGGGACGTCTGCGAGAAGATTTATTCCTGGCACAGGTTTCACAGGATAACACAAACTCTTTGGTATCGGCTGCCAAGGAAGGCCACCAGACGGAACGAGACAGCAGTTCCAATGTCTTGGATACTCCAGGGTGACCTGAGGTTTTATTATCATGACATTCAGTGAAGACCGTCCTCCTCAGATAAGCTGGTACGAATAATTTACCCCTGGGAGTAGCTGATGGTGCCAACTGTTGGAGACCCCGGAGGGTTGTGCCAAGATCCTGAGTTAGGCCAAGGACTACTTTGGATGCCGGAATAATGAAAGCGGTTTCAGTGAGGGAAGAATGAGAGGCGATGAAGCTGCGAGACAAGGCGTCTGCCTTAATGTTCTTGGATCCAGGCCGGAACGTAATTGTAAAGTTGAAACGGGAGAAGAAAAGGACCCACCGGGCTTGCCTGGAGTTCACAATTTTAGCAGATTGAATATACTGTAGATTTTTGTGGTCAGTATATACTGTAACCACATGATTAGCTCCCTCTAGCCAGTGGCGCCACTCTTCAAATGCCCACTTGATAGCTAGCAATTCTCTATTCCCAACGTCATAGTGGGTCTCAGCGGAGGAAAATTTTCTGGAAAAAAAGGCACAGGGATGCAAACAGTGATCAGTGATATCTTTCTGGGAAAGGATCGCACCTGCCCCGACGTCAGAGGCGTCCACTTCGAGAACAAACGGTAATTCCGGATTGGGGTGTCGGAGGACAGGTGCAGAGATGAAGGCCTCTTTTAACTTTTGAAAGGACGTCAAGGCCGTAGGGGACCAATTAACGGTATCAGCCCCTTTACGTGTAAGGGCTGTGATCGGAGCCACCAATACAGAGAATGACTGGATGAATCGCCTATAATAATTAGCGAATCCTAAAAACCTCTGGATGGCTTTAAGATTGCTAGGCCGGATCCAATCAAGAACTGCCTGTACTTTACTCGGATCCATGGAGAAGCCACGAGGTGAGATGACGTATCCTAGGAACGTGACCTGAGTGACTTCAAACTCGCATTTCTCGAGTTTAGCGAAGAGGCAGTGCTGGCGGAGTTTCAGAAGTACCTGTTTGACATGAGTACGGTGTTGCTCCAGTGATTGGGAATAAATCAAAATGTCGTCAAGATAAACTACCACGAATCTCCCCAGGAATTCTCGCAGGACATCGTTAATAAAATCTTGGAACACTGCGGGGGCGTTACATAGGCCGAAGGGCATGACCCGATATTCATAATGGCCTGAGTGAGTATTAAAGGCCGTCTTCCACTCGTCGCCCTTTTTTATTCGAACCAGATTATATGCCCCCCGCAGATCGATCTTGGAGAATATCGTGGCTAATTTGAGCTGATCAAAAAGTACGGAGATGAGTGGCAACGGGTAAGTATTCTTCACGGTAATCCCATTTAGACCCCTATAGTCTATGCACGGCCGAAGGCTTCCATCCTTTTTTGCCACAAAGAAGAAGCCCGCTCCTACGGGTGATTTGGAGGGTTGAATGAATCCCTTACGGAGGTTTTCCTCCACATAGTCATCCATAGACTTAGTTTCAGGAATAGACAAGGCATATAATCTTCCCTTAGGAAGCTTGGCATCTGGAACCAAATCAATAGAGCAATCGTAGCTACGGTGTGGGGGTAGAGCGTCTGCTTCTTTTTTCGAGAATACGTCGTGGAATTCACGATAAGGCAATGGAAGAGATTCAGGACTAGGCTGAACAATCCGGAGAGGAAGAGCAAGACAGGTTGAGGAACAAGCCTTACTCCATCGTATGATCTCCCCCGTGCTCCAATCTATGTGAGGGTTGTGAAGTTGAAGCCAAGGATGTCCGAGGATCAATGGTACGGAGGAACAGGGAATTAGAAAGAACGAGAGGACTTCGGAATGGAGAGCTCCCACCGTAAGCTGCAGAGGTGGTGTTTGATATGAGACCCTTCCGTCAGTTAACGGTTTACCGTCCAGACCGCAGACCGTGATTTCTGAGTCTAAGTTTACGGATGGAATACCAAGTCTCTTGGCAAAGTTTATATCCAAAAAATTTCCAGCTGCCCCGCTGTCAAGAAAGGCAGGGATAGAAACGGATCGATTACCATACATGATCCGAGCAGGGATTAAGACCGAATTCTTGGAAGAGACCATCTGGAGACCTAGGCGTACCTCCTCCTTTACTCCTAGGCCTGGTCTTTTCCCGCCTTGTTAGGGCAGCTACGCAGGAGGTGGCCTTTATTGCCACAATAGAGACACAGCCCCAGTGACCGGCGCCTGGATTTCTCCTCAGGGGACAGGCGATAAGCCCCTAACTGCATGGGCTCCGGTAAATCCTGAGGAACAGAGTAGACGGCTGGAGAGGGCCAGGATGGTGAGGCGGCCTCCTTTTCGGACCTTCTTTCCTTGATCCTGCGGTCAATTTTAATAACTAGTTGCATTAAGGCCTCCAAGGAAGATGATGAAGGATATTGGACTAAGGAGTCCTTTATCTGCTCCGAGAGCCCAAGCCGGAACTGACTCCGTAGTGCGGGGTCATTCCACTGACTGTCGACCGACCAACGTCGGAACTCGGCACAGTATTCTTCCGCTGTCCGCCTCCCCTGTTTCAGCGCTCTTAGGTGGGACTCAGCCGAGGCCACCCTATCTGGGTCATCATATAAGAGACCAAGTGCGTTGAAGAAGGCGTCTACGGACTGTAGAGCTGGATCCACAGGAGTCAGACTGAACGCCCAGGATTGGGGATCGCCTTGGAGTAAGGAGATGACAATGCCGACCCTCTGTTGCTCCGAGCCCGAGGAGCGGGGCCTGAGACGGAAATACAGCTTGCAGCCCTCCTTAAAATTTCGGAATAAGGTTCTATCTCCAGAGAACCGGTCCGGAAGATTTAACTTTGGCTCAGGTGCCGGAGTTGCTTGTGAGGCCTTGGCGGCTTCTTCTTGAGCAGAAAGCCTGAGTGAAAGATCTTGAACCATCTGCGAGACGTTTTGGATCTGCCCTGCTAGGACCTGAGCTGGACTGGGTTCCATCAGTGGAGAATAGGATCGTATATTTTGGGCCAGTTATAATGTTAGGAACTCCTTCAGTCAGCACGACAGAACCCGGAATCTGCTCCGATGTCTGGTGTTCACTGGAGCCCCTAGTGGTGGGGACAGACTTGGCTGCAGACAAACGGAGGGTCGTGTAGTGTGCACTGACTGGGGAGAACCCAGAGGCAGCGTGGTAGAACACAGCGATGTGAGGTCCAGGCAAAGGGTCAAGGGCCGGCAGCAGACAGGGATATCAAAATACAAGCCGTAGTCAGGGGTCACAGGCAATACAACGAAGTCCGAAAAACAAGCCAGGGGTCATACACAGGAAATCCGATAATAGAGAAAACACAGGAGCAGGGAAACAGGAACAGGAGCCTAGCTAAACAGGAAGCTATAACTGGCAATGAGGCTCTGTCCTCACTGCCTAAAGTAGCAAGGGGAGCCAATAGGAGTGAGTGCCAGTGAGACCCCTCCCTACTGCACTAATCTCAGAGAATAGGCCATACAGAAATAGGAGAACAGAATAATCAATTCTATCAGAGCCAGGTATGGTAACTTCCTAGCCAAGACTCCGCCACAGAATCTATGCACAAAAAACAAAACAAGAAGTTACCTTTTTCTGCGCGCATGCGCCCGGGTGTCAGACCGCTGGCCGGGCGCTGCGGCCTCCGGATTACAGCGTCCCGGTTGTTGCCTAGGCAACCGGGACGTCAGCGGCGGAAGTGAGACCCCGGTCGTCATGGAGACGGCCGGGGCGTCTGAGAGAGCCGGAAGCGAGCCGCGGCGGCCCGTCGGGGAGCTGCGGCTCGTAACAAAATCACTGTAGAATGGAACCATTATAATATGAAATATATAAATAACTAAATGAGAGAGTGAGAGTGTGTGCATGCGTATTTTACCGCGTGATCGCGCCATGCCACGTGTTACGCGGCATACTGATCGCAATCGCACGGTAAAACAATATTAACCAATATACTTTCGTTCATCCAATTATACAACTTCGACACTTTATAAGATGGAGGTTCACGGAGGGTTCTAAATGGAACACCCTGAATATAAATTTGTATCACTAACTTAGTAACTCACCTACAGGAGATGCCTTGACGCGGGCAGGTGAGCTTAACCCCAACATAGCTATATTGTGCACACATACCCCTTTATGTATATTCTGACAGTGATTTTTATATATTGTTTGTTTCTGAGCGCCGGACAACAATTTTCTTTTATTTGTCCCTGAAAGCAACTTTAATTTTCAGCTCGGACGTCTATCCCATTCCTATCGCTAGTTTGCATCATCCTATTAACCCCATCCTCTATTCCTTTCATGTATTCCCCCCTATTTTTCTAACTTCCTAACCTGTGTTCAACCATTTCACCCTACAGGCATACCTCTCTCTACTATACTTACCCCCCTCCTTCCTCACTATCCTCCCTCTACTATCTCTCCTGTCTGTCCAACACTCTATTTTGTGTCTTGCTCCCAACACCTTGGTTCTTTCCTGTACTACTCGACCACCTTCCTCACTACTTACCAGGGCTGTCTGAAGCTCCATAATATCCTAATAACACTTCTACCCAACTTATCTTTAGCTTAGCGTATACAGAATTACCCAGCTCTACAGACCACGACTTCACCACCAAACTACACTGCACGGACTACCACCAAAACACCACACCATGGCAACCCACTACAACCTGCGCTCAATGGCTACGTGCAGATAAGTATATATTATTTTCTAGTTCTACTAGGCGGAGGAAGCCGCAAAAGCAGCGCACACACACTAACACCCACACCAGCCAAGCGCAGTAGTGTACTCACTATAACTCATGTATGAACACAGCTCACTAACATGGTAGCAAGGATAAGGAGCTGCAACAAGTCTCGGTTACAGGACTTTTTCCGGGCTGCACCCACTTTGTGGAATTCCCTCCCTCGCACAGTAAGACTTTCCTCTAGTCTTTAAAACTTCAAGCGTTCTCTAAAAACCCACCTCTTCAGGCAAGCTTATGATATTCCTCAATCACCTTCTTAATCTCCCTAGATTACCCTATTACCACCATCTACACAGCTAACGCAAGACAACAACCCTCTGACCAGCATTGCCACACACACAGCCCACTCAATACTTTTACCTTTGCATTCTAGCTGGTCCATTGTGCAATATGATGTAGCACATGCCCTTGTGTTTCAAACTCCCATTGTCCTATAGATTGTAAGATTGCGAGCAGAGTTCTCTTACCTCTCTGTCTGTATGTATTACCCAGTATTGTCTTATTAATGTTTGTTCCCAATTGTAAAGTGCTACAGAATTTGCTGGCGCTATATAAATAAATGTTGATGATGATGATGATGATATGTTAGAGTGGACATCAGGAAAAGGGGGTCTAGAGGGCCGAATATTTATAATCCACCTTTCAATCTGCAATATATATTCCTAAAACAATGGCTTGCTGGGTCACCACTGGACGTTGACTGTCCATAAGAATATAAAATCACAATGTTATCATTGTATAACTTCTAGGATAACATTATGTTCATCCAACGCTTGGTTTGGCACAGTCTGACATTATTTGTTTCTAACGCTGTATATTTCAAAGATCTACTAACCTTCACGACAGATAAACGTGGAACACATCCTTCACTTTCCACTACATTGCATTATTCCTTTCCAGAACGCCTGATTATCTAACTGTCCTCTAAAGTTTAACTTATACCTCAAAGTCATAAGCTTTTAAAATATTGTATTCCAGTACCTAACACTAAAAGCATTTATGGATTCAAGTATATCAAGGAAAAATAATATCTCAATGTACTATACTGTAAGAAATATTTTTCCAGCCCTGGTATTTTCATAAATGAGAGGACAACAATTATATGCTGTATTTTAACTGATAATAATTGTCATTGTTAAACAATAATTACACTACCGGTGTTGTTTGGATTAACAACATTCAAAGTTCTACATAATCAGAGTCCTAGATACTTTAAGCAGCTTCTAATTCCCAATAATCCCAATCTCCCACCTCATTCTGTAGGTGAAGTGCTACTAAAAGTATCTGGAATCTTCTGTACTTCATTTGTAGCTCTCTAGAAATCTTTAAAAGCAGACACAAGATTAACCTGCCTACTAAAGTACTTGAATAATGCACCATACTCAGGGGCAGGGCTGGTCCTACAGTGAGGTCTAGGCTGGTTGTCTGGTCCATCCGCATTTTTTTTTTTTCATTTAAAATAGGCTGCTGAGTCGTGTCTTGCTCCCAGGGCTAAAGTTTGCCAGCCCTCCCCAGACCATACTTGTCACAATAACCGGTTCTTTTGCTCTTTTGTTTATTGTATAAATCTTTTATATGTTTATTTTGTATCTAGTGTTTTATTCTGCAGATGTAAAGTGACTTATTGGGAGAAAGGTGCTATATAAATAAAACTATAATTAATAATAATAATTACTACATACATATGAAACATACTGGCAGGTTAATTGGCTGCTATTAAATTGTCCTTAGTCTCTCTCGGTCTGTGTGTGTGTTAGGGAGTTTAGACTGTAAGCTCCAATAGGGCAGGGACTGATGTGAGTGAGTTCTCTGTGCAGCGCTGCGGAATCAGTGGCTCCAGTGCTTTTTTTGTAAAAAAAAAGGTGCCGGAACTCACGTCTTATTAATCTTTTATGAAAAAAAATAAAAAATTATATATATATATATACACACACATAAATTTACTCCCTTCCTTGCCCCTCACACACTTGACAATTGTAAAATAAAAATAATAACTCCTACCTCCTCCTGGTTGGCTGGCAAGGCTGCAGTCCAGATGACTGATGGAGTAAACGCAGGATATCTAGAGGGGAGGCCCCATATGTTAATTTAATAAAACAAACATAACAACTGGACATCACTCACCTGTTACACACTGACATGTCCAGTGTCGGACTGGGGCATGAAGGGCCCACCGGGGGACTGCAACGCTAGGGGCCCACCAGAGGGGGTGTGGCCAGCCATCATAGAGGCGAGACCAGACACTAAAGGGAGAGTGGTCAGCCCACGAAGGACAGCTAGCACCATAGTGTAGTATATAAAGAATGTAGTGTGCTCATCCTTCTCTTTTAAAATGGCAGGCTGACTGCGCACTTAGTTACTAACCTGCTCATGCTCCTCTGGGCGGTTGGATATCCGGAGCTCCTACTCTCATCTGCCCTGCTCAAAGTGAGAGACACACTACCACGCAGGTTCAGAGAGCCCAGACGCGACTCTCTGCACCTGTGTGGTAGTGTGTTTAACGGGAGTGTTTGGCAAAAATGAGGGGGGGGGGGGAGGAGTTGCACTCTACCCCTACTGTTGCAAGAGCAGCATTAACACAGGTTATCCCTCTCTACGAACTAATAATATACTGAAAGTTAAGCGCTCATTGACTTATGTATTATTCCAAGTGTAATGCTAATAATACAATTTGTATTCTTTTATCTTGAATACAATTTGTATTTTTCTATATCTTGTATTAGGCTGTGAGCAAGAGGCTCGGTTCAATTAGTGGGATAACATTTAATGTTAGTTTTATCACAATTTATTGAATCCTGGTTAAAATACCTAAAAATACATTAATATAGACAAATAAAATACTCAAATTAAACCACAGTATTTATATTATGAGGCATTGATTTCTATATACATACATATGGTATGGCATCAATTGAACATACATAAAAAATCAGACAAACCTAGGTATATAGACCTGGACTAGTCTAGCTACTGGGAGGCAAATGGCAGTGGGTATAAATGCTGCATTGATCCAGATATAACACAGTCACTGATATCTCAATAAAATAATGTTCATAGCATACAAGTCCAGTAGATGGGAATTGGTATTTCTTTAAGTCTCTGCTAGTGCAATATAAATATTCAGATCACTGTCCACATATATCACATGGTTATTGCTGCGATGCTTTCAAATTTAACTTTGTTTACTTGCAGTTTCGATGTATATAGAGATGATGGCCGGGTACCCAGTGTGCTGAAATCAGAGGATGTTTCTCATGGTCCGTGCTTGTTACTGTTGGAGAGGAAGGTGCCTGCGTTCCACTGTGGAACGCATCTGTCCCTTCCTGTTCTCGCGTATGTCCAAAAGATGAATTGTATGCAAGTCGGGAGTCAGCTGTTTTCTTAGCTCCTCCCTAACAATGGAGGGGGCGTGGCTATAATGTGGCGGGGCCTACCGGTGGATAGTCCTGCTGCCCTGCAGGCCAGTCCGAGCCTGGACATGTCCCCTGCTGCGGCTGCCTACCAACTTTTCTCACATATGGCCGCTAGCTATTCTCACCCCTATTCTGCACCCTGGTTTTTTTGTGGCCCTCTCTTTCCACCTCCCTCCTTTTTCTGTAGCCCTCTTTCTGCTCCCCTTCTTTATTCTGTAGCCCTCTTTCTGCTCCCCCTTTATTCTGTAGCCTTCTTTCTGCTCCCCCTTTATTCTGTAGCCCTCTTTCTGCTCCCCCTTTATTCTGTAGCCTTCTTTCTGCTCCCCCTCTATTCTGTAGCCTTCTTTCTGCTCCCCCTTTATTCTGTAGCCTTCTTTCTGCTCCCCTTTTATTCTGTAGCCTTCTTTCTGCTCCCCCTCTATTCTGTAGCCTTCTTTCTGCTCCCCCTCTATTCTGTAGCCCTCTTTCTGCTCCCCCTTTATTCTGTAGCCTTCTTTCTGCTCCCCCTCTATTCTGTAGCCTTCTTTCTGCTCCCCCTCTATTCTGTAGCCTTCTTTCTGCTCCCCCTCTATTCTGTAGCCTTCTTTCTGCTCCCCCTTTATTCTGTAGCCTTCTTTCTGCTCCCTTTTTATTCTGTAGCCTTCTTTCTGCTCCCTCTCTATTCTGTAGCCCTCTTTCTGCTCCCCCTCTATTCTGTAGCCTTCTTTCTGCTCCCCCTCTATTCTGTAGCCTTCTTTCTGCTCCCCCTCTATTCTGTAGCCTTCTTTCTGCTCCTCCTCTATTCTGTAGCCCTCTTTCTGCTTCCCCTCTATTCTGTAGCCTTCTTTCTGCTCCCCCTCTATTCTGTAGCGTTCTTTCTGCTCCCCTCTATTCTGTAGCCTTCTTTCTGCTCCCTCTCTATTCTGTAGCCTTCTTTCTGCTCCCCCTCTATTCTGTAGCCCTCTTTCTGCTCCCCCTCTATTCTGTAGCCTTCTTTCTGCTCCCCCTCTATTCTGTAGCCTTCTTTCTGCTCCCCCTTTATTCTGTAGCCTTCTTTCTGCTCCCCCTCTATTCTGTAGCCTTCTTTCTGCTCCCCCTTTATTCTGTAGCCTTCTTTCTGCTCCCCTTTTATTCTGTAGCCTTCTTTCTGCTCCCCCTCTATTCTGTAGCCTTCTTTCTGCTCCCCCTTTATTCTGTAGCCTTCTTTCTGCTCCCCCTCTATTCTGTAGCCTTCTTTCTGCTCCCCCTCTATTCTGTAGCCTTCTTTCTGCTCCCCCTCTATTCTGTAGCCTTCTTTCTGCTCCCCCTCTATTCTGTAGCCTTCTTTCTGCTCCCCCTCAATTCTGTAGCCCTCTTTCTGCTCCCCCTCTATTCTGTAGCCTTCTTTCTGCTCCCCCTCTATTCTGTAGCCTTCTTTCTGCTCCCCCTTTATTCTGTAGCCTTCTTTCTGCTCCCCCTCTATTCTGTAGCCTTCTTTCTGCTCCCCCTCTATTCTGTAGCCTTCTTTCTGCTCCCCCTCTATTCTGTAGCCTTCTTTCTGCTCCCCCTCTATTCTGTAGCCTTCTTTCTGCTCCCCCTCCATTCTGTAGCCTTCTTTCTGCTCCCCCTCTATTCTGTAGCCTTCTTTCTGCTCCCCCTCTATTCTGTAGCCTTCTTTCTGCTCCCCCTCTATTCTGTAGCCTTCTTTCTGCTCCCCCTCTATTCTGTAGCCCTCTTTCTGCTCCCCCTCTATTCTGTAGCCTTCTTTCTGCTCCCCCTTTATTCTGTAGCCTTCTTTCTGCTCCCCCTATATTCTGTAGCCTTCTTTCTGCTCCCCCTCTATTCTGTAGCCTTCTTTCTGCTCGCCCTTTGTTTTTCTGTAGCCCCTTCTACTTTCGCCCCTTCCCGCTTTCTGTAGTCAGTATTACTTACCTTCTTTGCATACTTCTTTTCACTCTTCTTAGTTCGATCGCTGCTCCTCCCGCTGCCCTGCTTCCGGCCGACGGAAGCAGGACACACACACACACACACACAGATGCGGTGCTGCACTGTAGCAGCACCGCAGAGAAAGAAAAAAAGTTAAAACAAAGTTTAAAAAAAAAGGTGCCGGAACGCCGTTCCCAGCGTTCAATGGGAAAAAAAGCACTGAGTGGCTCTATAAATATAAATAAATAGATGATGATGATGTGTGTGTATGTTAAGGGATTTAGACTGTAAGCTCTAATAGAGCAGGGACTGATGCGAGTGAGTTCTCTGTGCAGCGCTGCGGAATCAGTGGCTCTATAAATATAAATAAAAAGATGATGATGATGATGTTTCACAAAGTTGAATACTAAATACAATGTGTAAAAGAATATCTAATCTGCACCTACTAATATATGGATACACTATGGAATATACAATCATTTTTCGTATGTAGAAAATCAGTTCTGTGTGTTGGATTTTGCACCCAGCTCAGATATCAAAAACAGACAACAATTCTGTTATCTTAAGCTCAAATCACAGATATCAAAAAGAGGAAGAGGACAAATATATTAGTGGTCGAAATGGAAATTTAGAAGCGGCGGTGGAAAATGTCAGTGAATGGAATTTTACAATGAAAGCACCACTGTATAGAGCAGAGGCTGAAGTCAGAGACGCGGTAGACTGGAAAGTCCTTTGTATTGTATAATTTATGCTGAACTGTTTTTACCGTATGTAATTTATGTGTGTTTCTGCGATCGAACTTAGTATTGTTGTGTAAGAAAAATATGTTGTTTTAACATATACAGTATATCTGTACTTTTATTGTAATTATTCTATAGTATATACAGCATTGATACAGAGATTATAGTGTGGCTATTTGTATGGAATTTAGGTGTAGATGGGATCTATATAGCACAAAGGAATGTGTGTAAGGAGGATACCCCCTTGTTTAGTCAGCTAGAAGGGCTGTGACCACAGTAGGGAGCCAGCTATGTGTTTAGAGTTTAGTGTGCAGTGAAGTTTTGTAAGGGTTCAGTGGTAGGCAGCAGAGAACATACTGTGAGACTGGGAGGCGGATGTGAGAAGAGATGAGCAACACGTGCCCAGCATAGTGGTGGGTAGTTAGCTAGAAGTGATAGGTACACTCACCTCCTCTACCTTTCCAGAGTGACCTCTTGGGAAACAAACCCGCGCAGTCCACCCTAGATAAGATGCTTGAGAGGAGGGAGTGGGTTATTGTTGACAATTTCATTTGCGCATTGTCAATTTTTATGTAATATATTTATTTTCAAAGAATAATTTCTAGAAATTAAGAAGAGAAGAGGAAAATAAGAAATAAATAAAAATGAAGAAAAGTAAATATGTCTGAATATCGCGGCTGCGCACATTTCCAGGCACTATGGTACCCCAACATCGCTGATTTCCAAAGAGGTATAAGGAGAAATCCGCAATGTTGCATCGCCACGGAGTGCCCCGGGGACCGTACCGGGGGCACTCCACTATATTACATTGTAAAATAATGTATTTGATATGTACAGTATGGTATGTTTATTTGTATAGCACCACTATATTATGCAGTGATTTCCAGATAACATTTATTCATTCACAACGGCCCATGACCCATAAGAGCTTACAGTCTAAATTCCCTATCACACAAATGTAATTATGTTGTTTGGGCTGTGGAGGAAACAGCAAAACTCCACACAGACAATGCCCAGGTTGGAATCAAACTCATGACCGCATGGCTGTAAATCAGCAATGCTAACCACCGTGCTACCTGTTATCTGGATTCTATAGATTAAGTGATCTGTTGTTTTGACAGCATTTTCATTATTATTTTTAAATAATCTATACTTCAACCATGAATTTATTGTTAAGGATATATAGACATTGTGTAGTTTTCAGCGGAGTCCTCAAAATTCATCTAGCTATTAAACTGAAAGCAAATCAAGTGTTTTATTCTCTTGCTTGTTACAGTAACTTGAGCCATATATACAATACTCATACCGATACCATCCATTCTTATGTGTATATATACTGTTTATATATATATATATATATATATATATATATATATATATATAATAGAGGCTGGAACAAGACCGGGGTACAGGCATTTATCGATTCTGGGGAGAAGGTCGGCAACTTCCTTTCCACTGAATTTGCCAAAGACGAGCTTCCAACTTCTCAAACTACCCCGCCCATTCTCTCTGATCTCTGTGGATCCCAAACATCTCTGCCACACAGTGTACCACTGCTACCAACATGCAAATAGGAGTTCTTCACTATGAACTCATCTCCTTCCTTTTCCTACAAAAAGCCATCTAACCTATCATATTAGGGCTACCGTGGCTACGACTCCACTCATCCACTCTGGACTGGGCCTCTTCGGAGACAATGGCATGGGGGATCAAATGTCCACTTAAATGTTTCACCAAAGTGGTCTAAGGAAGCCCTGGTCACAAAGACCCTACCTTCCCACTACTCTGAATTCTCGAACGTCTTCAACAAATGGAGAACGGACCACATGCCACCCCAACAAATGGGTGACTGTGGGATCAAACTGGAGCCTGCGAAGTTCCTATCTTGGGGTCGGGTGTACCCACATTGCCGAAGTCCCAGGCAATGTCATAACACATCCAGGAGAACCTGGCAAAGGGATTTATACGAAAGTTCAAGTCATCTGCCAGAGCCAAGGTTCTTCTTTGCAGCCAAAAAGGATGGGTTACTTCACCCTGCATTAACTACAGATGTTTCAAAGCCATAACCATTAGGAATGGGTACCCCATCCCACTAATATACAAACTATTCAACTGCCTAAAAGAAGCTCTACACCCGGTGACAGTATTGACAGTGGTGACTGTTTACCAGTGGTCAGCTCTACTGAATAAAGAGGCATGGAGTCTAACATGCACCCAGTTTCACCACGGACCCCCGCATGGAGGTATGGGCTTCGCTGTGTGGGAGATGCAGCTCGCAGCCCTCTAAGTCAGTCACTGGAGAAACCGGTGGGTAAAAGTTAGGTCAATGCCAGGCTCAGTTTCAAATCGGAATGCAGAGAATGGTCAGGGAAGACAAAGGTCAGAAGCCAGTCGGGAGGTATAGACAACATCAGGATCCAGGAGGAGACGTCAGGAACCAAGCCAAGGTCACAACAAGAAATCAAGCCA